>NQII01007587.1:6125-27604 GCA_002778355.1 Clitarchus hookeri
ATCCTCATGAATCCATGGACCCTACATGTCAACAGTTGACTGTTGAAGCTGGTGGAGGCTCTGTCATGGTATGGGGTGTGTGCAGTTGGCGTGAAATGGGACGCCTGATACGTCTAGATACGACTCTGACAGGTGACCGATACGTAAGCATCCTGTTCGACCACCTGCACCCATTCATGTCCATTGTGCATTCCAACAGACTTTGACACTTCCAGCAGGACAATGCGACACCCCACATGTCGAGAGTTGCTATCGAGTGGCTCCCGGAACACTCTTCTGAATTAGGACAGTTCCATTGGTCACCTAAATCACCAGTCATAAACATTATTGAGCATATCTGGGATGTCTTGCAACGTGCTGTTCAGAAGAGATTTCCACCGCCTTCCATGCCTGTGGATTTGTGGACTGCCCTGCAGGATTCATGGTGTGATATGTCTCCTGCATACCTTCAGACATTGGTCGAGTCCATGCCACGTCGTCTTGCGGCACTTCTGCGTGCTCGCGGGGGTCCTGCACGATATTAGGCAGGTGTACNATGCCACGTCGTCTTGCGGCACTTCTGCGTGCTCGCGGGGGTCCTGCACGATATTAGGCAGGTGTACCTGTTTTTCTGGCTCTTTAGTGTTCTTATATACATTACATTCCATTATTTATGATTAAACATCTTGCAGCAATTATATAATATTANGCTCTTTAGTGTTCTTATATACATTACATTCCATTATTTATGATTAAACATCTTGCAGCAATTATATAATATTATATTTTTCTTTCGCACACACGCGTCCATTCTTGGCAGTGGTGAGGGTATTTTTTAAGAAGGAAAATTTTGATTAAAATTCTGTGATACACTTTTTGTAACTTGCATACTGATTGGCTGTCGGCTGACCACGCCACACTCATAATCTAATGAGCAATGGTGAGATGAGAGCCAATCAGGACACTTTTCTTTAATTTCTCGTGATTAATTTTGCTACCCTCTATGTACCAAAGGAACAATAACCTCTANCAATCAGGACACTTTTCTTTAATTTCTCGTGATTAATTTTGCTACCCTCTATGTACCAAAGGAACAATAACCTCTAAATCTTCATCTGAAAATTAAACAATGCAATACTTGATACCCTCTAGGGCCAAAATGAAGAATAACAACAACTTCTAAATGTTAATCTGAAAATTATATTACAGTATAGCCACCACAACCAAATATTCCGAAACCACAGCGATAATAATAATAATAGTAATAATAATAAGATCTGGAAAACCGCAACTTTACAATTTGTTTAACAAAGGTAACATATTTTACTCTTTTACTGATAGAAACCAAAATAAAATAAAAATTGATTAAGAAGTTTAGNTTAATCTGAAAATTATATTACAGTATAGCCACCACAACCAAATATTCCGAAACCACAGCGATAATAATAATAATAATAGTAATAATAATAAGATCTGGAAAACCGCAACGTTACAATTTGTTTAACAAAGGTAACATATTTTACTCTTTTGCTGATAGAAACCAAAATAAAATAAAAATTGATTAAGAAGTTTAGGAAAATCATACTTTGCCATAAAAATGTCTAAAAGGACAAAAAATTATATAATACAAACTGCAACCCCACACCTCAAGAGTATTTTACACTCCTGAGGCATTACTTTTCACTGTAATATCATGCAGGCCTCATGAAATTTTTATCAGCATTGGAGTTCCCGTAGCCTAAGTGGAGAGGTTTATGTGTAAGTGCTTCTAATGAGGGTAATATCAAATAAAACGTTCTGAGTGAAAATTCACTTAGAATTTTTATTTGTTCAGCCGCTTCATGACTGTACGATCTCTCCTTATTTGTTAGAAGGCGTTGGGATGGCTGTTAACAATCCCAGCACGAGAGTGAGTACGCGTTGAGAGGCGCTAAAACACGTCTCGCTAACCTATGAACATGGGAATATAACCGATATTCCGACCCTGGACCATTATGGGAAGTAACATCTAAGGGCCGTCGATATCTCGCCCTAAATTCTGATGCTGTCCGAGCTGGCGCACCAGAGTAAAATATCCTCTGCCTTGCAGACCTCTGTTCGATTCTTGTACCATGCACCCGCAACACCTATTTCACCCTGATATCCAAACCCAGCAATGCTTCAGCTGGTGTCCTTCCATGTGACTTAATAACCACTAATAACAATTTTCTGTATCTTTACACCTGCTGGTGTTGCAAAATCCAAAATTCGAAAAAACCTCTCCTACTTGTGTTGAACTCACATACTTTAACTTGCAATTCCATATTTATATGTGCATCTTTGTGTGAACTCCTGCACCTTGAATGTTTATGTATTTCCAGTGTATTTTCTGCCTTTTCCAGTATTCCCATGTTATTGTGAGTATTTTACTTGTGAAACATCCAGGTGTCACTTATAAGTGACTCCATTTGAACCTACTAGTGCATGTAAAGCTTTACCACCAGCAACATACCTGTTTCCACATATTCCCACCCTCCTGTACGCTATTCCTTGCGGAAAATTCCCAGGGCCCGAAGACTTACACATTCAGCATGAACAGCTAAAGTGCTAACCGTTGCCATTGTCTCCAGCACAAAGAGGAAACATGCCATCTTGAGCCTGCAGCTGCGCACATCCCACCCCAACACACTGGAGAGAATATTGATCGCAGCTGCTGCTCGTGACGTCATCTTACCCTCCACAGCTGGGAAGAGAATTGACAGAGGAAGAGCGCAGCCACCACTGCCCCCTCTTCATAGCTTCTCGCCGGGCCTGCAGCCACCTCTTCTGCGATGCACCGCTAGGGTGTCTGCCATGTGCAGCATGCCTGTAAACACAGCAGCTGACTACAACGCCGGTCTACTACCGTGCTGCACACCTGCGCCGGTGCACTTCCGCACATCTGGGTTAAGGAAAACATNTATGCGCCAGAATTATGGGGAAAGGGAAACGGGAGAAACCCAGTGATCAGCGGCATCGCCACATGAAAAAAAAATTCCGGAGCGGCCCCACCACGAATCGAACCCGGTTTGCCAAGGTTGGAGGTGAGCAGTCTAACCACTAGACCACCACAGCTCGATGTTCCTACCATGATGAGATAAAACCGGACTAAAGTTAGTTCTATCCACTGTTTCTGTCTTGCCTCCTGTATGACTCAAGGGCGCCCACCAGAGAACAAAAATCCCATAAATTTTATCTCGCATTTTCTGAAATAATTCTCAATTTTTTTGCAGAAGATATTGCAGTGTGTGTGTGTTCCAAAAAGTGGCCTCTATAATTTATTAATTTTTCTGTAGAGATATACAGCATAAACATTGCACAGGAACACTTAAAGTGCATAAATGCATACTGTTGAGTGAGTCAAGCATCAATTCATAATTTTTTTGTGTCGAAAAACAACTTGAACCGATATGGCGCTTATATACACATGTTCCCACAAGAGACACCCATCATGTTATGGAGTAGAAATGTTATACAGGCACCTTTCAAGTGCACGAAGCATACTTTTAAGAAAGTCATGCACTCATTCACAATTTTTTTGCGCCGAAGAACAACTTGTACTAATAGGGCTCCTATACAACGTGTTTAGGAAACACGTGTACAAACTCAGGCACGTAATTCGTGACTGGAAAAGAGGAAGAATGACATAGGGCACCCACGGTCTACCTCAAATAATAAGGGCTGTAGAAGCCCTTATAGGCAGAGGGCGACAAGCATATTGCGTGGGATATTATGCAAAGTACTTGTGTTAGAGAAACACAAATTGGCATACGGAATATTTAAAAGAAGATCATGGATGAAGGGAAGGTATAGTACATCGTACACACCCCCATCATGTAAATAATAGGGTTTATTGCATGCAACATTTACACCGTGAGGTTAAATTGATTATGGATACCATTGGATGAAGCAGGATGTTGTAATGAGCAAATAAGGCCCCTTAGTTGCAACGCTCTAGGACCGACCATTTCTGGTTAAATCGCAAACTACGTGTTCAGTGGTAGCAAACCATGGCGTGGTGAGTAGGCAACCCTTCCTGCATCCGGAGGATTACAGCGGGGATTCCCCACCGAGTATGACCAGGACCCAACACGCAGCAAACAGTTTAGCATTAGGAAATGTGCTACACCAAAGTGTAGCTGTGTAGGTGGCAGATTCGGCAGCACAGGGTAGAAATGAAGAAAACAGTATGTTGGTTGCATTGGCTGTGACCGTATCAGTGATAAACACACGTTTGGTGCATCCAGTGATGAGCAATGCAGTCGGTGTTGCGATTAGTTTGTAAGTTCCGTGATATAGCAATCTATCATCGGTACTGAAGGCGATACCTGACAGTACAACAGAACAGACACTGCAGATTATGCAGGTGGCGTATCACAACCAATTTCACAACAAATGTTTGAAATGTGGTCCTCCCCTCTTCTAGCCACCCAATGTGAATGTGCGGGGACAATACATCCATGTTTTTTTTTCATCATCGCCTCCGCACCATTACCACTACATCCAACGGCCACTGACCATTACCATACTTCTTCACCAGTATTGGGCCCCAACAGCCTGAATGCCAAGTTGTCGAACTCCCCGCTAAGTGGTCTGACCTAAGTACCAACTGTTGGCCCAAGCCATAATGGCATATACCCCTTCCTAGTAACGAGAAAACTGGTATCCCATAGCGATACGGGTGGTGGAGCCCAATGTGTGTTATCCAGGGTGGCACTAGGAGCCTTGGGTTGCCATGGGTGGAGAGAGACTAAAAGAGATGCATCATCCACTCTTTCTAGGGTCAAATGCGATAACCGGACTTGGCTACTATAGCATAGTACTGCCGCACCACCTCAAACACTATTTCACCCACAGGATATAGCTCAACCAATCAGGATCACGTTCTGCTCTCATTAGTCCAACACTAGCCATGAATATAGAATGTGTCCAGTAGCCGTAAGAACACGCTTCATCGTCAGTATGGTCTACATGTGGTTGTTGTATCAGTGCAGTGTGTCAGCTGGGCTCGGCTTTGTGTAGGTACTGTGTTCCTGTCTTCACTCAGTGTGGTTATTGTTCCAGACAATGACTGAAGTGACAGTGAAGCAGGAGCCGTGCGACATAACATTCCCAAGGATCAAGAAGGAGTTGGATGAACTCATGGTAGGTGCTAAACCTCTGTGATCTTTTACTGATGCACCTCCTTTTTAAAAAGAACAAGGAAAAATAACAAAACCTAATTGGAAATAATTTTTTGTTTTGAGAAAGTGTATTGTGCGTATAGAATAGTACTCCCTTTACCAATAAAACAGCATATTTCTTGAGCAAAATTATTGTAACCTTCCTTTTTTTGAGTGTGATAATACAGTGCTTATTTTTATTTAGTTGATATCTGAATAGTAGAATTTTTCTTAAGTAGATATCTTAGTAGCTAGATAATAAAAATGATAAATGTTATAAATATAGTATGCATAAAGTGTGCTCCGAATATTGTATGAAACAGTATTAATTTAGTGTCTTGAATGGTATGTGTGGTAAATATTTTTTTGTGTCTTAAAATTTTTAAATGTTTTTAAATGTGTATGGCTTAGATCCAAGTAATTAGGTTCGTAAAAGGGGGGGGGGTTGAAAATCCACATTAGAATAAACATATTCTGAACCATATATTGTACGAGAAGGTGCAACTCACGGACATGACCGGCAATGTGACATGGGACGGCCTATTGAAGTCATGTAGTCAGCAAAACTATGACAAATGACATGGTGCCAAGACCTGGAACTCTTAGAGCCAGACACTGAGTTGTGGGTGCCGGATCTGAAAATAAATAGAACGGTACAAGCTGATTACATACTCATTCACCATTCGGTGAAACAAAAGACAAGTAATACAAATGTCAACAGAGAGCAAGGAGTAAGTGTCGGAACTAGCGTCACTAAGGTGTCTACAAGACGCCCATAGAAGAGAAGAGGACCACAGTACAAGGAATGGAAGAAGATTCTTACGACCACTTGATAAGCCCCTTTCAGTTTTATGTATGGATATATTAATATTATGTAAATTGTGAAGTTTTTCATTTATTAATATTACAGATTTTATAATTAAAACTAATATACCCTGTTTTTGGTTACTGTTACGATAATCTAGTTAAAATCAGCTGCTCACTGAAGGTGACTACATACTATCATTGCGTAGAGTTACTGCAGATTCCGTAATATATGATGTTGGTTAAGCAGTAGTTAGTTTTGCTAACCAGTTTTGACCAAATGTTACTTCTGTTGACAACATAAGACAGCACCTCAGTAGTCCTGTGATATTTTGGAAAATATCCAGAACTATTATGATCCTCAAATGAAGTATAGTACAGATTTATAAAAGTATACTATTTTACTTAAAATTAATACTAATATTTAATACACAGTCATAATTTCGTGTAACCTAATTTTTTTAATAACCATATATATATTTGAACAAAACTACCATATTTACGAAGCACAGAAAACATCACCTTTCAGAAATATTTCTACCATATCAGTCTACAGCACCAAGATTCGGGAAACAAGGAGTGGGTATACAATAATTAAACAAGTGATAGAATTTGGGTGCTGTACTAACGTTACTCTCAGCTTGGGAAAAAACATATTTTGAATATTTTTTTCTTAGGGTACACTGTGCAATAATGAATTAGAGATGGGAGAGTTCAATTTGCTCAAAATTAAACAACTGTGAGGTTGTGTATTGGATAAGAACTACACGTAGCTGCTGTATGTTATCTGGGGAAGTAATGCAGGTGTTCTGTGAAGGTTGTGTATGGGATAAGAACTACACGTAGCTGCTGTATGTTACCTGGGGAAGTAATGCAGGTGTTCTGTGAAGGTTGTGTATTGGATAAGAACTACACGTAGCTGCTGTATGTTACCTGGGGAAGTAATGCAGATGTACTGTGAAGGTTGTGTAGTGGATAAGAACTACACGTAGCTGCTGTATGTTATCTGGGGAAGTAATGCAGATGTGCTGTGAAGGTTGTGTTTCAGAAACAGCAACAGTTTAATGCAGGGGATAGACTCCAGTGTGTGGTGACTGTGTGATATGTTTCAGTACGAGGACGACTATCAACACCCAGGCTCCAGTACTGTGGCTGTCTTGAAGGAGGAGATAACCATAGAAGAGAACCCCATTGACATTGAAGATGATGGTGCAGGTACTTGGATAATGGGGAAGTTTCCATAGAAACTTTCACGAACATTGAAAAGCTTGAGTAACTTGGTTTTTATGTTATCGTTCTACTTAAAGTGGTTAGAAATACAAAATTATATTGTAAATTATATTTATGTTGTTATGATATGCAGAAAAATGTGTACTCTTGTGTTAACCTAGGTAAATGTTTAATAGAGTCAACTCTTGACACTACGATCCCGGGAATTGTGACCTATAAAAAAACAACCCTTTTCTGAAGAACTGTAAACATTTTGGTTAAATATTTGAAGGAAATTAGCCCAAAAAGAAGTTTGTTGCATCATTTATTTTGGTCACTAAATATTGTGATTCTGTTTGCTATTACTGTACAAATAGGAAGTGAGAAATATACTTGACTATCTGCCCCTTCTATCAAGGTCACCAATGTTTACTCAAGTGCCTGCCGTTGCACGCCAGGATTTCCTAGCCTGGAGACAGCTCTATGTGATACCACATGATAATAAAAACACTGTACTGAACCGGTGAAAGGAGGAATAAAGACTGTATTTCTTTGACATGGCTGTGAGCAGATACATTACAAGTTCATATCCTGGTACAGTGTTTTTTATATGTGAAGGTTATTAGGGCATTAGAGGAGGCGGAAAACTTTGTGTTGTTTACAAATATGACATTATGTATTAATCTTTGTTTTAAATCTCTTTTCAAACAATGCGTTACTACAAAACTAATATACCTAGATTGGATAGATACAAAGGTGCCACTAGAAATTTTTGTATATAATAAAAGTCACAATCTAAACCATTGATATGATACAGCAAGAAGGTAAGGTAGATTAGAATTATATTTTGGATCTGAAAAGGTTGGAGTAAATCAATATTTACAGCCTAGGGGAATCTCAAAACTGCAGACATGAACACAAATTACCATTAAAATTGGCGTAAAAATGAGACCATGTATCGGACTAAGATCCGAGACGTTATGTTTAGTGTTTGCTAGAAATAAGTGATTATTCTTTAACAAAATAATATTTGAAAATGTAGGCACGTTCTTGGCAAAATTATTCCTTATAAATGTATATACAGTATATGAATATGAACACACATGACCATCAACATCAGAATAACAGGGCTGCAGATCAGCCTGATATGCAGAGCCCGAGATACTTGGTTTACAGTTTCCGAAAATAAGATGTTATTCATTCTCCAAACAATAATGTAAAAGGTAGGTGTGTTCCAATTAAATTTATTCCTCAGAACTGCAGATATAAACACAGATTATAGCGAAAATACAAATGTTATCTTATTTGTAAATCATAGTAGTGTGGCCACATATATATCCGCCAATGAATTAAACACATTTTCGTAAAAAAGAACTATGAGTCCGATGCACGTGTTTTTCTCGTCTTTTACTTTTTTTTTTGTGGCAGGCACTGAAAGACTGACATTAGCTAAGTTCACTCCAGTACTCTGTGTAGGATAATACAGCTGGGGCTCTGTTTATTTTGTTTCTGGGGGAGCGGACTTTAGCTTAATGTCTTTCATAAGATGGCATTGATTTGCGATTATTCTTATGAAGTGAATTAAGAGGTTTTACAGTAGTTCTAAATTTCTGATTGTTGTATAGGTCGGTGGGGTAGTGAAAAATTTAAGTTTCCACGTTCCCCTCCCTCTTCTTCCTCTTACTCTCACGCACACTCCAACATCTTGAAAAAACAGTCGAAAATTTACACACTTTTGTTTTTTGCCTATAGCTTCGTTCTGGTTCATTTTAGCGAGAAAAAAAAGTAATTTGCTGACTTGTAAAGGACAAAATTATCTTCAAATTTGGTATTTGAAGGGTTTTTTGTACGATAAATAACAACAGAGCTTCGAAGCTCCCATAAAAGGCAAATAACGTACTATGCAAAATTTTTAGTATCTTGTCACCATCATAGCGCAAAGGTCTTCATAATTTAGAGAATTTAATTATTTACAATTTCCATGTAACAATTTTTTATTACGCTCAATACAACGGAGTTTAAATAAAATTTGAGAAAATTAAAAATTTTCTGTTTTAAAGTTTAGTGCAGCAAATCTCTTTGGTTCATTATTTCTAATTATAAAAGTGTTACCTTTGATTTCAGACAGAATAATCTTTCTAGATGCAAATTTAACGTAATTATGTGTTGGCGAGCATCAGTAAAGTCTTGTGGGACTACTGCAAAAAACTGTTAAGAAATATTGATTTTCCTTCATTACCTACCTGTGACTTCTTTTTACTGCACTTTAGTGCAGAATGAGTTATTTGCAAAGCATCCTAAGACTAAATTTTCTAAAACTTTGTCATATTATGTCTTTTGTAAAACCAATAGCAGTGGAGCTGTGCCGCTACCAAAAAAGGCAAAAGTAGCGATTTTCGAAAAATATAGAAATTCTTCCCACTTTTCCTAGCCATAAATAAATAACTCCTCGGTACTTGAATAGAATCAATCTTGAAAGGAGTTTCATTATAAAATGTAATTATATAGTTTTAGTTGTACTCGGGTCTACAGCTAGGGAATGGAGGAAATATATATTACACAGTATACTGCCAAAAATTAATTTTTAAAAATATCTTAATTACCATTAAAAAACTTAATCAGCACAATTATATAATACATGCCTCATTCATAAGTTGTGTATGTTGCAATTTCACGATTTTCACATTCTTGTTTGATTAATTAAAATTTTATACACAGCATGCAAACGTGCTCAAGGAATCATGGTGAAGGGGACAGAAAATATAACAAAATAAATTATATACAATGTTTACAACTTCCGACGTTTATAAGGGCTGTGGTAGGAGGGGCGGAGTTGTCGTTAGATTCCTCTGTGTTGATGGTATTGGATGAATATCCTCCTCGCCGAGAACAACGTCTGGCCTGTTCTTGCAAGACTGCGACAACAGAAGTGGCAGAGGGCGGAGGCTTGAGGCCGGCTCTCCTGCAGCCACAAGCTCCATGCACCCACTTACTCTTGCAGGATCCAGCTTGTAGTAATTTGAGAGGAACAGCATCTCTCGCAGTCTTGATGGGCTGCAGTCCTCGGCTCCCTCTCGTCCAGCGCCAATAAATTCCCATATTGCCAATAGCTCCCAAGCANTGCCAATAGCTCCCCAGTAGGACATTACCAAGTGAAAGCCCCCAAGTCTCGCTGTGACCTCATACAATTCTGGTTGTGTGCCATTGTGGAGAGTGTCCTGGGTCTTCATGTATAAGGGCTGGTCGAACGTTACGAAGCAAGTTTTATATGCTTGATGCTGTCACATTTCTGACGAACAATGAGGATTGCTATTTAAACAGTGTCATGATGACTATGTGGGGCATTGATGAATGGTATTCTTGGTTGCAGGTGTCCTCTTCCATGAAACTGTTCCACCCTGGCACAGGCATCTCACTTCACTTTCCATACAGCCACAGAATATCAGTACCGGACTGCGAAATGTCAGTGGTAGCTGAGGAAAGGTTATCAAGATAATTAATTAAAACAGTTTTGAAACCAGCGTTTGGTTTCTTAACAAATATTTGAAGCTCTATGAAACCAACTCTTGACACCAAATCGGATGCCGTCAATCTTCGTGAATGTTTTACGTTTCCCTCATGCCCCACTGCATCATGTGGAGTCACACATATGATTCCACCCATGGCATGAAACGTCCCCAGACCGTCCAGTCTACTGATATTAAAGTCAGTGTTGATAAACACCAACTGGCAGAAAGTATCAGTACATTTGGGTTGTATCAGTGATGGTTGAGGTTGTATAGTAGTAGATACTTCAATTAACTGTGCCTCGTGGTGACGTGATGAAAACCCAAGAGATATATCATAGCAATGAGAAGTTTAGAACCAAAATTCCTATACATGAACACACATATTCCTGTTAGAATGGGTGACAGGAAGGACCTGTGACGTGCAGGAGCAATGACAGCATGTGATAAGGCCACACATATCTTTTTCCGTTTATCCAAAATGCCACTCTTATTTTTCAGTATCACAGTTTCAAAAAGTGAGAGTAAAGATTCAGGAATTACTGACTACGTGATTCAAATATTGATCAGAAGGTGGATATTCAGTGGTATTGTAGACTTGAGAGTGAACGTGCTCCAAAATTATGTTTGCAGCAGCTTTGACTACTCTGTCTCTCTGCTTGGGGATCCGTTTTTTTAGAGTNCGATTTTTTAGTCTTTTACCAGTTTTCAGTGAGTATTTTATACTCCGTATTTTTTTTAACTAACTATTGAGTTATTGACTGTTTCCACAATAGGGATATCTTCTCCATACTTTTTCAGAAAATTTAATTAACTGTTCTTCGATCAATCCGACTTTCTTCGTCAATTGTACTCACCAATCCATCAAATGAAAATTGGCATTCCTCTCTGTTCTCAACAAGATATAAATAAATGTATTCCATTGCTTCATCTACTTCTTCATCCAGTGTGTATCCTCTTTTGAACCCAGAGGGTGGAGCTTGGTACAGCTTCCTTTGACAAATAGTGGTACTGTGCATCAGCTGCAACTAGATCCAAGTCTTCAGGAACACGTTCAACAATTTTTTTGGGCCCATTCTTCTCCACGTTTCCTAGCTGCATCCAAAAGCTTTTCCTTAACCGATTGCATCTGCACCATATTAACTGAATTTCGTTTTGCAAGAGGAGCTTTCTGCTGGTTTTTTTAAATTCAGGTGTAATTCTTTCCCCAGAAAGGAAAAATGGATCCTTGAACTGAAATCCTTCATTTCCCGAACTAAGCAATGGTGTTGAAGTAGATGGCCCACCTGCATTTATCATTCGCTCCATGTTGTAAATTTTTGTACAAGAATTATGAACTTAATTTCATTTTTACTCACCAAAAGTAGTGTATGATCATTTTGTCCCCTTTTAATACTTGATTTATGTAAGGTCGGCACTCCTCTCCCCTTCACAGTAATTGTATCAACTTCTTCCTGACTCTTCTTTTATATAAAGCAAATAACATGTGAAGTCTCTGATTGAGGTGAAGAAGCCATTGTTCACGACCACTACTAACTATAACTCGCAACATGTGAAGTCTCTGATTGAGGTGAAGAAGCCATTGCTCATGGCCACTAATAACTAAAACTATGTCTATAACTATAAATACTTCATATAACTATAGACACTATAATAACTTAACATTTAAGTTGAAATTTGTTATACCAATGACACAGGATGTAATTTATTGTGTAAAATATAACACAGTCAAAATGATACATGTGTCTACGACACTACACATCCACTGATGTACTGTTTCACGAGAGTAATCATCTTGAAGTACTGGACCCAAAGTTGTGCAGTAAGTCCCCTCTGTTGCAAGTCTTGAAGATCATGTTGTTATTGCTTTCTTATGCACATCCATTGGAATAGTGTGAGTGGGTCGACAGCAACCATATTTTCCACTGCCTTAAAGGCGTTTCTGTCTGAAAAAAAGGCAATAGTTTTATAATTAGAAATAATTAACCAAAGAGATTTCCTGCACTAAATTTTAAAAAATCTACTTTTTTTTAAATAAATGAACACACACTCTGTTGTATTGAGCTTGATAAAAAAATAGAAACATGGAATTTGTAACACATTAAATTCTTTACGCGATTGATTATGAACACTATTACGCTAAAATGAAGTGTTACGGCATTATTGTGATGTTAAGTGACAAGAAACTAAAAATTTTGAAAAGTACGCAATTATAGTCTTTTTTGGGAGCTTCACAGCCCCGTTGCTATTTATCGTACAAAAACCTTCAAATACCACATTTGTAGGAAGTTTTGTCCTTTGCGTGTTGGCAAATAACTTTTATTAGTGCTAAAATGCTTCAGAACAAAGTTACAGGCAAAAAACCAAAAATATTGCCAATTTTAGACAGTTTTTCAAGTAAAAATGATTGATTTTACCCATTTTCATGATATGTAAAAACATCAAACTATGCACTTGTGAGCAGTTAAACAAATTCACTTCTATTTGAAAAAAAAATTACTGATAATGTAAAACAAACATTCACGGAACTTGTAACAAAATTTATACAAATAAACATTAAAAACTGCAATATGTGAGCAAGCAAAGTCTGAAGAAGTAATGAAATAACTGATATGCAAGCACTTGTCAAGAAGTCCAGCGCACTAGCGCAGAAATTGCTGGTAAATTGCATGAAACAACTTAAAATTGTGCAGTGTGTCAAACAAGTTGCAGACATTTTTAAAATGTGTTTCCCACGAATCCAATCTCATACAATGACTAAAAGTGTGCCAGTTGTGGAGAAGGCAAATGTCATAGCTGTCTGCTATGAAACCCAATTCTCTCCCAACAATGATGCAGGAGATCCTAACTTCTCTAGAGATGTAGAAACCAATAAGGCTGCTTTTTTAGACAGTCCTATAACAGTAGAGCCTGAGCCAATCACACTTAAACAGTTACTCAAGCGCATTAAATTAATAAACGCCAAAAAAGCGGCCGGCCACGATCAAATCACCTACAAGATAATAAAAAACCTACCAGAAAATGTGCTCTTCGCAATTTTAAATATATTTAACGCAATATTACTTCTTAACTACTTTCCATATCAAGGCGAACAGCTTAAATCATTACTATTCCTAAACCGGGCAAAAATCATTTTATACCGGAAAATAGACTGCCCATTTCGCTACTAAGCTCCCTTAGTAAAATTTTCGAAAAACTCCTTCTCACTAGGCTATTAGTTGATGTCCAACTAAATAAAATAATAGCAGACACGCAGTTCGGTTGCAGAGCTCGTCACTCAGCCACCCACGCCCTTACAAAGTTCTCAACTGAAACGATAACAGCCATGCAAAACCACGAATTTACAATAGCCATATTTTAAGACATCGCGAAGGTGTTCGATAAAGTTTGGATTCCTTGTCTTATTCAAAAGCTAATAAATTACAAATTTCTTGACTAATTTATTCACCTCTTAGCATCTTATTTTCAAATAGAAAATACTTCGTAAGTATCGACAAGGCAAACTCCACTACCCGAAATATTCTACCTGGCGTCCCACAAGGCTCTGCAATATCCCCCTTTCTTTATAATACTTATACTTCAGACATCCCTGTTACCCACGCCATTGTACAGATGTATGCGGACGAGACAACAATCTACACACACACTATAAAAAACTACCTTACGTAATAATACTAACTCAACTTCAACTAAATGATCTTGAACACAGGTTTGAAAGATGGAAGATTAAAACGAAGTCGGCTAATTCACAAGCCCTGCTTCCAACCAAACGTCGAGTCAAACCAACTTAACAAATTACTCTCAAAAACATTCCCATTCCTTTTTCCCCAACTGCCAAATATTTAGGCTTATTAATTGACAGTAATCTTATGTGGACAAACCATATCGTAGAAACTAAACAACGAGCCCTTAGTAAATAACCTCAGTTATACCCCGTGCTAAAGAGCACTACTTCCAAAATGCCTTAAATTATAAATATACACAGCAATAGTTCGATCGGCCCTATTATATATTTGCAAAGTCTGGGGTAATATAAATAAACTTGTACTTAACTCCCTTCAAGTCATACAAAACAAATACCTTAGTATTATAGCGAACGCAGGCCCCTTTACAACAAATAATTCACTGCGTGGCCATTAAAAAATACCAACCATTAAAGACCTACTTATAAAAAGAAACGTAAAATATTATAATAAACTACTTTCCCACACAAACCCTGCAATTAAAAACCTAGCAGATTACCTCCCCGACACTAATAGAATATTAAAACGACCTAAACTACTTCTATAAACATAACGAATCTGCCACTTAAACCCGCACTCTACGAGTCCCGTGAGCGTTTACAGATCGCACCGGAACGGTATAACAAAACTAGTTGCGCTAGAACCACGCTTGCCGGGATTCGCAGCCAGGACGCCGAGCGGAGCAGACCTCCTGGAGCTCCGAGCCAACCAGCAACCCAGAGAAGCCACCAGCAGCAAGAATTCCTAGAAGCCTTCCAGCTCTGCAGCGACAACAAGGGC
Organism: Clitarchus hookeri; assembly: GCA_002778355.1. NCBI lineage: Eukaryota > Metazoa > Arthropoda > Insecta > Phasmatodea > Phasmatidae > Clitarchus > Clitarchus hookeri. The sequence goes on from NQII01007587.1 coordinate 21,327, forward strand.
GAGACTGCAAGCTGCTGCGAGGAATTCTTGGAAGCGAGTCACCACAGCAGCACAACAACAACCAGCCGACCTGCCTGAGCACCTGGGCCTGATAAATACGCAAGCCCGAGTGTGGTGAAACATTACCAGGCTGCGGATAGAGTTTATAGAAACTCCTTGGCCTAGCCCTGTTTCCGGTATAGGAAAGGGGTCAGCTATCCGCAGCTCAGGTGCATAGGCAAGAACAGCAGCCTACACATGAGACAGCTGTCCTACTGCGAGCGCACCCTCGCAACCAGGAGCACAAACTATGAATGTAATTGTTAACTTTAAATAAACTTGATTTATTTTAAATACTTAACTTTTTCAATTTTAATTGTTTTTACGAATTAACATGAATAAGAAAGCAGCAAAACCCCGAGGGCGTGTCGCCTATAATATGTACTCTGAATATTCACAGACACACCAAAACCACATTACACTCTGTGGAGCCTGCTAAGACATACACATCAGACTTTTCACCACTTAACAGCAGTGCCAGGCATGGGGAACGCCGACAGTCGGTGAAGAGTAACCCCACGACGAAGAGAAGCCTGGAACGAGCCGCCAATAATACATCATGCGAGCGCAGTACGCCGCGCGCCGACAGTAGGCAGAGCTCTGCTGGCCGCCGCCAGGCGCGCTCGCCCGCACAAGAGAGACTGCGCGACGTCCCGCGCTGCAGTGCCGGCCCGGCGGCCGAGAAGAACACATTGGGGTGTAGCGTCACTGCCGCCGACGCACAACCACGACGACTTCCCCTACTGTCGACGCCTACATTGACGAAGGGAGGAGAAGCCACACCCGCCCTTTCCCTAAACATAACTGGAAGCCTGCTTGCAACACCCTCCTCACCCATGACCGCGCAAGCAGGCCCCTCACGCAGCTCCAGGAAGGGAGAAGGCAGCATCCCTGAGGTTATTGCCTGCACTTCCTACCCTGACACAACAGATAACCCACAGCCCTTGACAAAACAAGGCGTTCAAGGGCCTCCCAAAGTGTCGCGCATACCTGAATTGGTCGCGAATAAAGGTGGTCTCTACAAAGGGAACGCAAAAATCCGACTACAGACACAGGCTCCACAGGCAACGACAACTAGCGCCCCACACCAGCCACAGCCCACAACCAGTGGTCCAGTGGAGCCAAACAAACCCACTAAAACGAGGCGGGTCACTCTCCACATCTTCGCCACACGTGCGTCGCTGCTCCACACCATCCTCACCAATGCCGGCGTCACCGAGGAGCAGTACGAGCTGCGCCCACACCCCGGAACATCGGGTCAGTGTGCACTGATCCTCAGCGATGTGCTGGTGTTCCGGCGTGTACAGGCAGCACTTCGGGCACGCAGCATTGAGTCTGCCCAGTTCTCCCTCCAGGAGAGACGCCCGCTGCTCGTCGTCTTGGGAGGCGTCCCGGCGGGGGAAGACACCGAGCTGATCCACTAGCAACTGGCTCAGCATGTCAAGGTGTCTTCAGTGCTGCAGATGAACAGCCGCAGGACCAGGCAGCCACTGGGCATGTACAAGGTGGAGGTTCAAGTGGAGGAAGACGCCGAGAAGACACTGGCCCGCCTCCACCAAGTGCCCAGGATACTGGGGATGAAGAGGCTCCACTGGAACCACTACATCCCCCCACAGGTCCAGTGCAGTACTTCCGATGCCAGAAGCTGGGGCACACAAGCCGCCAGTGTGAGTGCGCGGAGTGCTGCGTGCGCTGCGGCGGGGCTCATCCCCGCAGAGACTGCAAAGCAGAGCAGCCAACATGCGCACTCTGCAAGCACTCTGCAAGCAAGATCACTCGGCGGCCTACTCGCAGTGCCCAGTGAAGCTGCGCTGGGCCAAGTCATGAGCCACACAACAGCCCGACACCACACAACAACCACGCAGGGTGGAGCACAAAAATTCACCTCAACACGATATTGCACAACCAATTGCTCCACCCAAAATACCAAACACAAGACACACAAACCTGCAACAAACGACATCGACCACAAAAAAAAGCCAGCTCTACTCGGCAACAAACCAAAGAGACCTACTCACAAATTACACAGCAAAGCAACACACAAGCGCGCAATAACACCAGCCCAGAGTCACAAACACACATAATAGAAAAAATTCAATCACAAGTTTTTCAAAATAATAAATACAAAGTACAACCACAGAAAGAGCTGGCTGACACACACCCTACATGCACACAATAAGACAAAACCAAGCACAAGCACACACACAAAAACACAACCAATCACGCAAGACAAACCCACCACCACACAAACACGACAGGCTCCCCTGCCTGTATCTAAGGCACAGGATTTTCTGGCATTCCAGAAGTTCCATGCGATAATGCAGGAGATTCCTGGCTACACACACACAGACACTAAGATATTCTATGATTTAATCATACACCAGATTACACAATGGGCAGACCAAACACAAACACTACACCAACAGTTCGTGGCAACAACACTATTCCTACAGAAAATATTAGTGCTGCTACATAATACACAAGAAAACACAAACACACAATAATGACAGCACAACCACAACAGCAACAAAACACACACACGCCCCGCATTCTCATCTGGAATGCTAGGGGCTTAACTTACAAAACACACAAACTGTCTGACTACATACACAACACACACACACACACATAGCCATAATCACAGAAACACACTTTCACCCAAACAAAAAACACAAAATCCCAACCTACACAATACACAGTCAAGACAGAAACTCATTGAGGGGGGGGGGGAGTGGCATATTAATGCACAAAACATTCTTCATAACATTCACCCAATACCACAGATACAACACACAGAAGCCATTGCCATGGACATTTACATTTATAATCAGCCAGTCACCATCATAGCAACATTCATCACACCATCCTCACCCCTCGACACGAGCGAGATAGACATGCTACTACAAGCATACCCACGAGTGCTAATAGCAGGTGACTTGAACGCCAAGCACCCTTCCTGGCACTCAAAGAGGGACAACACACAAGGACGAACACTCCACAGACTTGCCAACCCGCATACATACATTATAGACGCACCAACAACACCAACATATTACCCAGACAACCCAAATCACACACCAGATGTACTGGATATTATACTGAACAAAGGCAACACTTTCCAGTACAGACTATACACAGACATTGCACTCACTAGTGACGACATCCCAGTGTTCTTGGAAATACAACACACATCACACCCACAGTTTGTGCAACACACACACAGATTTAACTATAAAAAAGCTGACTGGGATTCTTTTCAAGAAACACTTTACACTAATGCAGAAGTGCTACAGCATACCATCAATGCAACACACACACACCTGAACACATCGAAAACACAGCCACAATAAGAACAGGATATCATTACAGCAGCAAAACCACACATCCCTCCAATCACACGCAAAGACACAAACACTAAGTTTCCACCATACATTAAGCAAGCCATCACAAACCGTAACAGAAACAAGAGGCTGTGGCAGCGAACCCGGGACCCACTGTACAGGGAGAGGTACCAGCAGGCGCGAGACACAGTGGAGACACTTGTCAGTGATTTCAGGGGGCAGCAGGGGGATAACAAGGTTGCTGCTTTCGAGACTGCTGACAACTCCCTGTGGAAGATGACGCGGCGCCTAACTGGTACCTACTCCACAGTCCCGCCATTCACGCATGCCCAGGTGGTTGCCAGAACTGCCGGGGATAAGGCCAATGTGCTAGCCAGGGCTCTGGAAGAGACTTTCCGCCCCAACGACGGAGATGGGGACGCAGAACACCAGCGCCACATCGAGGAAACCCTGGCAGACGTACTGGGTGGGGAAACCCCCGAGGAAACTGAGGAAGTAACCACCACCGAGCTGATGTCAGCCATTAAAACCATCCGCCGCAACACAGCTCCAGGCGAGGACAATATCACTTACAACCTCATTAAAAAGATACCATTTGAATTCATTCAGATTTTAGCTCACCTTTATTCACTTATTCTCAATTATCATCATTTCCCAGATCGGTAGAAGCAGGCCAGGGTGGTGACTTTCCTAAAGCCCGGTAAATCACCCTCACTTCCCACCAACTATCGCCCCATCAGTCTGCTCTCCGCTGTCTCCAAACTTGTGGAGAGAGTGGTGAATGGAGTGGTGCTAGCACACATTTCATCTCATCACATACTTCGTGACGAACAGTTTGGGTTCCGGTGTGGGCACTCTACTGTTCATCAGCTCACCCGGCTCACTCTGGAAGCCACGGAGTTCATAGAGTATCATTATCATAATTTCGTCGCACTTCTAGCAATAGAAAAAGTGTTCGACCGGGTCTATCATCATGGTCTGGTCTACAAACTTCACCAGTATAGCTTTCCGCCCTACATCATTCGCTTCATCGCTTCGTATCGCACATCCCGCTCATTTCATGTCAGTCTCGACGGTGAAAAATCCGCGATCCACCAGGCGACCGCAGGAGTTCACCAGGGCAGCATCCTTGGCCCGATCCAGTTCAACATATACATTAATGATATGCCACGAGCTGGAGAGGCTCGCATCGGCTGCTATGCGGACGACACCATCATCTTCGCGTCGTCGATGAGCAGAGATCGGGCCATAAGCCACGTCCAGGCTGCCCTGGATGACATAGAGCCCTGGCTGGTAAAATGGCGGATTAGGGCCAATGCCTCGAAAACGGAAGCCATCGTCTTTGACCGCAAGCGCCTTAACCCAACGAAAAAACTACAGTTATGTGGCAACACCTTAGATTATTAAGATAAGGTTAAATATCTGGGTGTAATCATGGATAGGAGGTTGCTTTGGAAGCACCACATCCATACTCAGCTTGCCAAGGCCAACTCTTGGCTAAGGTGGTTGTTTCCACTAATTCACCGTCATAGTTTTCTTCGTACTCGTGATGGAGTAATCATTTTTAAATCACTCATTCGCCCCATCCTCACCTACGGATCACCTGTCAGGGGTACAGCCTCACGCTGTCACATCAGAAAAATTCAGTGCTTCCAGAAAAGGGTCCTCCGCATCATAGTAGAGGCACCAAGGTACATGCGCAATGAACAATTACACAATGAGCTTAAAATGGACACTTTTGCACAACACATAAACAAACTGGCCACAGAGCTGTACAAGAAGATCCCGACGAATGAAAACCCCCTGGTCCGTGAGCTGGCGGACTACGACGAAAGGCTGGTGTGGAGGCGGAGACGACCCAAAGCGCTTCTCCTCCCTCCTGTAACATGACATGATAAAAGTGACATTGCCTAAGGGGGCAGTATGTAGAATTTACAAATATAATCGCTTTTATACTTTATTATATTATACATATTACTGCATAGAAAATAATTAAGCCATTTATATACTCCTAGGGGACTTTGACTAAGAATAAATGTGTGTATGATTGAGAGAATGATTGAGTATTATGATGTGTGTGTGTACATATAAGTATGTAATCATTATAACAAAAAAAATGATGATGTATATATATATATATGTATAGAAACAAAAAAAATTGTACATATGTATATATATACAAAAAAAATATGATAATACAAAAAAAATATATATACATATAATAAAAAAATAAAAAACACACATAAATAAATAATAATAATTACAAAAAAAACCCTGACTAACCCAAACATAAACGTGTGGAACTATGGGACTGCCGAGCTCTTCTGCGGGGAGGCAGACTGACTTGTATCTGCTGGCTCACTGTCTGTGGGCTTGGTGTCTGCTGGTTCGGTGTCTGCTGTGGGGTGCTTGGCGGTGCGGGGCGCTACAATGGATCGCTTAATATTAGAACACATTTCACAGCACCAGACGTTCATTCACATCCTAAAGAGGCCAGGTATATATGTAAAGAGTAAACATCTCGCTTCCTGCATTATCCAGCTGCAGTTACAGGCCACTGGCGCGAGCCAAAACTCCGCAAGCCTAGTTAACTTAAAGGACCGCTGGCGAGGGTCACAATCCCCGTAAGTCCGAGCATTTACCACACACCCCTTAAAAGTCTAATGGCTAAAGCCTACACCTGGCTCTGTAGGCATCAACAGCTGCCTACAAAAGAGGGGGAAACCTGTAGCAGGGTGAGGTATGGGAGATGAGATGCGAAGAATACATTCTCCAGACTGGGAACTGAAAGCCTGGCCACTCACGATGCCAGTAATGGTGTCTGAGGGGTTTGGTGGAGGTTCCAGTAGCTACAACCTTCTTCCCCCTTCGTGGCCGCAGCATTGTGAACGATGCTGC
>NQII01007587.1:27977-95043 GCA_002778355.1 Clitarchus hookeri
CCGCAGTATCTTTCACAATGCTGCGGCCACGAAGGGGGAAGAAGGTTGTAGCCACTGGGCCCTCCACCAAACCCCTCAGACACCATTACTGGCATCGTGAGTGGCCAGGCTTTCAGTTCCCAGTCTGGAGAATGCAGTTTTCGCATACCAGCTACCAAGCCGCACCCAGCTGCAGTTTACCTCCCCTTCTTTAGAGAGCCTGGTAAGGTATAACCCCTCAGGCCCCCCTTGGAAGGAAGAGTGGAGTGAGCGGACTTGCGGGTGTTACCCTCGCCAGAGGTCCTGTTGGTAGGCTTACTGAGGTTCTAAGCTCGTGCCAGAGGCCTATTACTGCAGCCATGATTCGACAAGAGGCGATAGGTTACTAGCTAGAATTTCTCCGTGCCTCCCTAGGATGTAGCTGGATGTCTGGTGATGTGGAATGAAACCTAAGTTGTTAACCAATATGAGAACGTCGGATTCAGAAACTTTTGGCAGTATATGGCAGACACCGAAGCAGAAGCAGCAGCCCCAGCCGCGGCCCCGCCCCAGGCGAACCCCCCGAAGAAAGGCAGGGCGGCTCCAGGGAAGCCACGAGCCAGTCCCGCACACCCACGCACCACCAGAGACAGTGGAGTCATCAAACAAGGCCCCAGAATTATGCGGGTGTGCAGCCTGGAATATCATTACATAAACACTGTGCGTATGCATTCACTCACTGTTTCCATTCCACGAATTTTTAATTTTTATTGGGTTTTTTTATTTTTATTTAGTTTTTTATTCATTCATTCGTCCATTTATTCAAAAAAAAATACGCACTTTAAATCGTAGACTTCTGTCAAAATTATATACTTAATAAGTATACTTTTAGCCATGTTAGGCTAAGTCATGGATATTATATTATATACAGCTATTTACATGATGATAACAGCTTAATATAGTGTGCCACCACACAAGCCTTGTCTCTTGGTGATGTGTGTATTGTATGTGGGCAGGCAGGCCCCTGTCATTCCAGATGGGAATGCGGGGTGTGCGTGTGTGTGTTGTGCTGCCATTATTGTGTTTATGTGTTTGGTTGGCTTTGTTGTACCAGAAGCAGTGGTTTCTGAAGGAAAAGTGTCATGGATAAAAACTGATTTTGAAGTGTCTTGGTGTTGTCTGCCCATTGTATAATCTGATGGATTATAAATTCATAGAAAGTCTTGGTGTTGGAATCTGTGTAGCCAGGGATCTCCTGCATAATCGCATGGAACTTCTGAAACGACAGAAGTCCCTGCGCCTTACTAGTAGGCAGAGGAGTCTGGCGTGTTTGTGTAGTGTGTGTGGTGAAATTCTGATGTGTGTTGGTGTTTTCATGGGATTTTAATTGTGTGTATGTGCGAGTTGGCTCTTTAGGTGGCAGGTGAGTTTGTTTACTATTGCAGAAAACCTGTGTTTGGAGTATTGGTGTCTCTGAGGGAGAACTGGTGTGTTTTTGTATGCTTTGTTTTGTTTGCTTAGGTTTCTGCATTACAGACTTGCTTGGTTGTGTATGTGGATTTATTATTTCAAAAAATAGTTTTTTACCCATATTGGGCTGCTGTGTTGAGCCAACTCGTGTGAATACTGACGGTTTTCTTGGTTGTGTTACAGCTGGAACGGTTTGCTGACACAGTCTGCGGTACTATGTCGAGCTGTGGAGCAGCCCTGAGTCTGGCCCAGCGCAGCTTCACCGGGCACTGGCTGTAAGCCGCCGAGTGTTCCTGCCCACAGAGTGCGCACGTGTGCTTGTCATGTGTGCACTCGCGGCGGGGATGGTTCCCACCGCAGCGCACACAGCACTCCGCGCATTCGCACTGGCGGCTCTTATGCCCCAGTTTCTGGCACCGGAAACACTGTACTGGACCTGTGGGTGGTATGTAGTGGTTCCAGTGTAGGGGAGACATGCCCAATATTCGTGGAATGGCCTTCAGCTCTCCCAGTGTGTCCTCGGGTTTGCCATCAACCTCCAGCTCCACCTTGTAGCGGCCGAGCTGCTGCTTGGTGCGCCTGCTGGTCATCTGCTGCACCAACTGGACCTTCACAGGCTGCGCCAGTTGTCGCTTGATGAGCTCGACATCTACACCAGCCGGAAGACCGCCCAGGAAGACTCGCAGGGGACGATTCTCCTGACGAGTGGATCTCCACGCCGCGGGTGAAGGCGGGGAGCGCAAATGCAGGGGGCCACCCTCTCCCTCTTTCTTCAAAATAATCCATCGGTTGGAGTTGAGCTTTGGCTCGGAGGGACATCTAGGATCTACCAGGCTGGAGGCGAATGCAGCTGGCCCAGGAGTGGAGGCTGACATCGAAGCTTCCGAGGTCCGACGCATTCCATGGCCATTCCTCACGCACCAGCAGTCAGCAGCTCGCAGAATCCAGCANCTTCCGAGGTCCGACGCATTCCATGGCCATTCCTCACGCACCAGCAGTCAGTAGCTGTTTCTAGGTGGGGAGAGAAGACCCCACCCTCTCTGGGTTGCGCGGCCAATCATAGCCGACCACAACAGACGACGACTCGGGACGAACTGAGCTCCGCTAATCGCTAATCGCTAATAAGAAAGGGGGCTGCTCCCCTTAGAAAATAAAAAATCGTGGTTGTTGTAGGTCATTATGCGTAGGCCTTTCGGCCTCTGCAATTACCTTGGTGATTGTTCTGAACATGGTGAAATGAATGAACTTGGTTTTTGGTTTTGTGGATGATTTTATGATAATGTGGTGCATGGCCATCGGGGGTCACTGCCCCTTCCTCCTCCTCATCCGAGACATTCTTAATTATATGCCGCGGCTGAGGCGAGAGAGGGGAGTTATAGCCACTGGTCCCTTATCCCAGCCTCCCTGGCGCCATCTCTGGTGTCAGGGCGGCCAGTGTTTCAGTTCCCAGTCTGGAGAATGTATTCTTTGCATCTCATCTGCCATACCTCACCCTGCTACAGGTTTCACCCTCTTTTGTAGGCAGCTGTTGATGCCTACAGAGACAGGTGTAGGCTTTAGCCATTAGACTTTTAAGGGGTGAATGGTAAACATTCGGACTTACGGGGTTTGTGACCCTCGCCAGCGGTCCTTTAAGTTAACTAGGCTTGCGGAGTTTTGGATCGCGCCAGTGGCCTGTAACTGCAGCTGGATAATGCAGGAAGCGAGATGTTTACTCTTTACATATCTCGGGCCTCCCTAGGATGTGAATGAATGTCTGGTGCTGTGAAATGTGTCGTAATATTAAGCGTTCCATTGTCGCTGTCACACCCCGCACCACCAAGCACCCCACAGCAGACACCGAACCAGCAGACACCAAGCCCACAGACAGTGAGCCAGTAGATACTAGTCGGCCTGCTTCTCCGCAGAAGAGCTCGGCAGTACCATAGGTCTACACGTTTATTTTGGGTTATTCGGGGTTTTTTTTTCAATTATGTATATATTTTAATTTTTTATATTATATGATAATTTTTTTTGTATTATCATATTTTTTTAATATATATATATATATATATATATATATATATATATATACACATGTACACTTTTTCAACATTCATATACACACACACACACTATTTTTTTTTTTTTATGATTACATACTTTATGTACACACACGTCATAGTTTTCATTCATTCTCTCAATCATGCACACATTAATTCATAGTCTGTGTCCCCTTATATAAATATCTTGATTATTTAACTATGTAGTAATATGTATAATATAATAGTGAGCTCCGCAGTGCTCGGGAACTAGTTTTGTTTTACTTGGTGAATTCTCTCCCGGACCGATCGGAGATTTTTCCTGCCAGCCACAGGTTTTAATAATACTTGTTTTATTGTGTGAGTTCTTTAATTACGTTTTGAACTAGTAAACGCGGCATTCTAGGTAGTCTGTTTCGCGATTTAATGTCCTGGGGAGTACTTTCCTAACATTCTAAGTATCGGGTTTTTATGTAGGGCCGTGTTATCATAGAATATATTGTTCCCTTACATGATTTTGTTACCTCTGAACGGAATGTTGAGAGCGTTCGGTAATTCTACCATGTGGGTGCATTTGTTAGCATTTCCTATTATTCTTAGGTATTTATTTTGAACGATTTGTAGTTCTTTAATTAGGGTTTTGGCCACGTTTCCCCATACTTCGTGTGCGTACATTAGAGCTGATCTAACTATGGTTGTGTAAGTTAATAACTTTAACCTCGTGGGAATTTAGGGTTTTTAAGCAGTGGATACAATTGTATAATTTTAGAAAGTGCTGTATTTTTAGCATAAGTGATATGTTTACCCCAGTGAAATTTGTTATCTATAGTTAGTCCCAGGTATTTGGCAGCTTTACTGTAGGGGATTTCTATTCCGTCATATTTAACTGGTTTCGCGTTTGTTTCATTTCTCCGCCTAGTTATTAGCAGGGCCTGGGATTTCTCTGCATTTACTTTAATTTTCCAGCGCTCGCACCACTGCCTGAGCTCGTCCATTTGCAATTGTCTATACAAGATTGCGTAAGGCAGTAGTTTAACTTTTGCATACATTAAAGTATCGTCGGCATACATTTGAACTTTTGCATAGGTGCTGGGGATGTCTGCAGTATACACATTATATAAAAAGGGTGAGATGGCGTATCCCTGCGGCACACCTGTGGTGAGTGGGCGGGTAGAAGACTCAGATTTTTCTATTGTAACATAAAATTCGCGGTTTGTGAAGTAGCTATTTAAAAGATGATTGTAGCTGTCTGGGAAGTTAAAATTGATTAGTTTTTGTGTTAGTCTCGGGATCCATTCTTTATCAAAGGCTTTGGCGATGTCTAAAAATATAGCTATTGTGGTTTGCTTGTTGTTTAGGGTATTTTGTGTGTCCGTGACGAAGCTTGCCAAAGCGTGTGTTGTGGAGTGTCCAGATTTGAAGCCAAATTGTGTGTTAGGGATAATCCTTTTTAATTCCACGTGGGTTTTTAAGCGCGTGAGGAGTTTTTTTCAAAGATTTTACTGAGCGAGCTCAGGAGTGATATCGGGCGTCTGTTTTGTGGAAGGCAAGGGTCTTCTCCGGGTTTAGGTATGGTTATTATTTTGGCCCGTTTCCATTCTGCAGGGTAGTGTTTGTGTTTTAATATGGCATTAAATATGTTCAGTACTATGAAAAGTGCCGGGTATAATTGGTATGAGATTTTATAGTGTCCCGGCGCTTTTTTCGGATGAACTGATTTTAATGTTAGCAGGAGTACTGGCAATGTTACTAATTCAGGTTTCTTATGGGGTTTTTTTCAAGAAAGACAGCCGTAGTGTTGTTTATGTGCCGAGGCAAATTAGGGTCTCCGAGGTGTGCGTTGGGCGTGAGTTGATCGGCGAGAGTCGGCTATGTCTTCTGCCTTGTCTATGGGCGCGTATTTTAAACCTGAAAGAGCTAGAATGGGGGTTCAGTTTTTTTTAACCTTTTTTCCTCGGAGGATTTTAGATTTCCGCCAAAAATTTTCAATATCATCTGCCATTTCGGTGATAAAGGTGTCCCATTTATATATTCGGAGCTGTGATAATTTATAACGGAGGTCTTTATTAAGTTTGTTAGATCTGGTTTTAAGTTTGCGGGTTCTGCGACGTTGGTAATCGTGTCACGCTTGCCAATTTTTCCGCCAGTAAGAGATATATTTCCGGGGAGTTTTGTTTTAAAAATTGCCGCTGCTAAAGAAATTGGGTGTGTTTTTTAATTGGCCTTTAATTTTTTTCTGAAAAATTTCTAATGCTGGTTTGAAGTCCTTTTTGCGGTTTATTTCTATCGGCTTTTCTTTGAATATTTCGTCCAGGTCAGTTTTAAATTTATCCCAATTGGTTTGCGGCAGTTCATTTAGAATTACTTCCGGGTGTTTAATTAAGTTGGTGCTGATTTTGCAGAATACTGGCGAGTGATTTGATTCTAATTCGTCCAGGACAGTTAATTCTAGTATCGGGTTAGGTATGTTAGTTAGAATAACGTCAATAACGTCCAGCTGGTTTACGTTCATGTTATTTGGTGGAAAGTAAGTGGGTCTGTCCGGGGCGTGAATTTTGTATAATTATTAACTTGTGCGTGGCGTAAGAGAATACTGCCTTTCGTGTTACTTCCCCTGCTATTCCNTTGCTACTCCAGTGAGGGTTTTTAGAATTTAGATCTCCTGCAATTAGAAACGGGTGTTGTTGCGCTGTTATTATATCCAGATCTGTCTCTAAGAGTGCTTTACAGAGGGTTTGGTAGGCGGAAATTATAGTTATGTGTCCCGAGTCTGTTTGAATATTTATTGAAGTCGATTCTAAGTGCTGGCAGTCTGGATTTGCAATTAACTGGTGGTGTATTTTATTGTGAATTAGTATCATAGTACTGCCTCCTTTAGTAACTCTACCGTTTCTGTAAGTTACGTAATTTTTAATGGAAAATGTCTTTTTATGTTTTAAGAATGTCTCTTGTATTAACGCGGTTTCTATGCCGTACGTTTCCAGTAGTCTTTCTTATTCATATAATTGATTGAAAACGCCGTGTCTGTTCCAAGTAAAAAAGGGACAGGAAACCAAGTGGTTGCTGGGTGGTATGACCCATATAGGGCGCGATCTGGAACATAGTGAGTGCCTGGAACAGCAGGCTTTGTTAGGCCACGGGGTCTTGGGTGAGTTTGGCTGCATCCATGAAGGAGCGGAAGTGCGCCATTATCCCGGCGAAATTGGCTTCCCACAGGAATTCCAGGAAATCCTGGAGGTCCCGCATGATGTTACCCATTTCGCCCATTGGTGGTGCAGGGTTTGGAGTGTGGACAGGATGGGTGTTAAGGAGGAGAAGGGGTACGTGGTTGTGTGGGATTTGTGTTGCAACTGGGGGTGGTGTGGGGAGTGTGTAGGACTGTGTGAATGCCCTGGTTATGTTAGAATATGAAAAAGCGGAAGGTAGTGCCTGTGTGTTCGCGATTTTGGAGTACAGCTGGGGGGTTGGGCTGCTGGGGCAGCTAAGCGGGTTTGTGCCCTGTTGGAAGTTCTGCGTTCGGCAGCTGCTTGCCGGCACTGGACAATTTCAAGGACCTTTGGGCACTTGCTTGGAGGTGGCTAGGTGGTATCCAAGGCAGTTGCAGCACTGCGGGTTGGGGCTGGGCTTGAGGCACACATCCTGGGAGGGGGGCAGAGCAGTGGGGGCAAACAATTGACTGGTGGCAGAAATTTTTAGTGTGGTCCAGGGCATTGCAATTTTTGCATTGTGCAAAATCGGACAGCCACTTGCGGTAAGTTCGGCGATGAAGCACGGTCATGTGGAGCCGGGTGACTTCAGTGAGAGGGGAAAGAATGTCATTTCGTGCGCCTGTCATGCAGAAAAGCCACAGGGGAACCAGCTGTGTTATTGCGGGGTTGGAGGGATCCGGGATGTGTGTACGGAACTGGTACACATCACTGACAGAGTAGCCGCGCTCCGCGAGTTCCTCATGAATTGCTTCAGTGGGTGTGTCCGCCGGCAGGTTGATCACGACTTTTTGTTGCTGATACACGGAGGTTACGTACGTGAAATAAGGGATGTTGCTTGCCTTGAGTAGGTATCGCGCGACATTGTATTTTTGGGCGTCGGCTGCAACAATGCGGACGCCGTTTCTGGCCATGGACAGGGTGAATGCTGTCACGTGGATCAGCCGAAGTGTTTGTACCAGGAAGGTGGGTGCCACGGACTACTAGGCGGTAGGTTGTGCGCCTGGTGTTGTTGGCAGAGCGCAGCTGTGTTCGAGTGGGAGGAGGGCCTAAGGGCCGATGGGATGTCTCTGACATCGCGAAGAACGTCGAACCAGTTTGAAACCGGCACACTGGGCTGCACTTCCTCTGGAAGCGAGTTCCGGCGTTTGTTTGCTGCTTGTCGGAATGCGACAAGTTGGTACCTCTCATAACTCAGTGTTTTCCTCTCCGATTCGACGACCGATTGGCTGCCGTTTGACAAACGTCAAGCGGAAGTGGAGTCATTCCGGCGTTCCCTCCTGCAGGGTTATTGGACCTCGCGGTTCTCCCGTTTCCATTTCAGTTTCATTTATCGCTTGTTGGAACAGAGGAATGATTTGTGGTGCTACGATGTATTCTTCTGCTGGCAGGTTCAGAATGAGTTCGTTATCGGCAGATTAAGGACAGCATCTGGACGGACATTGCGTGGAGTTGTGAAGTTGGATGACAGTTCCGCCTACTCTAGGAGATCATCTCCTGTTACCAAGGTCGTGGAACCGTCTATGGGCCCATTTGTATTAAAACAGCTCGTTTCAAAATTTTCTTTAAATTTAAATTAATTTTTGTTTTTAACTCAAAAATTGTAAACCTATGCGCTGTACAGTGGCTCCACCACTGACCCTACTGGGCTAGGCTTGAGATGCCTGGGGTAGGAGACACCCCAGGTGGCAAGCACACTGTGTGTCCACGAACTAAATCTTAGAATATCGATTCGCAACCTGGAGAGGCAAGTCAGCACATCCAACACCCTCGGAGGTCAAGCCAAGAGTGACATCTGCATCTGGCTCGAGATACAGAGAAGCACAGAGCGGTGATTTTAATGTACGTAGTAAAGGCGGATGGGCAGATATGCGGACCAATACTGTGACGCCCGGACGTCCGAAGGGAAGAGTGCATAAGGGACAATCCCAAAAACTGAGACGTCAATAGTGGGATGGGCCCACCAAACCTGACTCGCTGCCACGTATATGTAAGGACGAATAATACCACTTGCACAAAATGTTCCCGANAAGGACGAATAATACCACTGGCACAAAATGTGCCCGAACTGGGTAAGTGAACCACAGGGAAACGACAAATTAGAGTAGGGCAAATTGGAGCCACCCTCTCCGCCATTGTTGCGACCGGCACTCCCGAAACTACAAATAAAAAACAGATGCACCATTACCTAGGCCAAGTTAGCTCCACCAGTGATCAGCTGATCAGAATGCCCATATGCTTGGATGAGTGGAATATCATCTTCTTAATCGATAAAGCCACTTCGCATAACTTCGTGCGGGCTGAGTTAATAGGCCAACAACTTATCACCAGGGACAAACAAATCGTACAATTTACCATAATGAATGGGACCAGTTAATGTTTGGTTGACGTCCAAGTGGAGATACACATTCGTGACTGTCCTTCGGACATCATCGCCCTCCTCTCCGACGAGAAACGAGAGGACCTGAGTCTAGGGGTTCCATGTATTAGACAACACAAAGCCATTATTGAAATCGCCATGGATTGCATTCACATTAGTTTGACCGAACAGCGAACATTGTACAACCTAGGGTAGTGCACATAAAATAGAGAACAATATATCCAACTAGACACATTCTACCATGCCGTACCCGTGGAACATAGGGACGCGATCCAACGCGTCCTGGCCAAACTATGGGACATGTTTACCATGGCAGACCCCCTTAAAAGAACGAGCATGGTAGAACACGTGATACCACTCACTAAAGTTGAAACCCTCTGGTTTGCCCCTGTGTTTATGATCGTTATCAGCTGAGGATCATTAATCAACAAATCGAGGAAATGATTGGGGATGAGGTAATAGAAACCTCGGAAAGCAATTACAACTCAGCTATCTCTCTGGCCCCCAAGAAAGATGGGAGCTGGAGGTTTTGTGTGGACTTCCGCCTGACCAATCAAGTGACCGAGAGTGCGCCTCCGCCCTTAATCAGCGTGAACTCTGCACTAAACATGTTAGGCGACTTCAAGATTTTAACTTCCCTTCACCTAAGAAGCGGCTATACCACACGAAGACCGCCACAAGACCGCATTCACAGCCCCCGTCGGCCGCCGATTAAATTTTGCTCCATGCACTTGGGACTGGAATACGCCTCATCCACCTTTCAGAGCATGATGGGCCGCACCTTGGATGGGTTGATAGGGAAGTGTATGATCGCATACCTAGACGATGTAGTGATCTGATAAAAAACGTGGGAATAACACGTACAACAACTATCCCTTGTCTTGGAACGACTGACTATCAATGGGTTATCGTGTGGCAATGGAAAATGTCATAAAGGAAAAACAGTTCTTCAATACTTTGGCCACATGGTCGACGCCGAGTGCATCCAGCCTAATCACGAACAATTGAGGCTTATTCAAGGCTACCCCGCACCTAATTCACGCAAATGCCTGCGAAAACTTTTCGGGTATATAAACTGGTTAAGGAGCTACATAGAAGACTTCGCCACAATAACAGCCCCACTAACCGCCCTGTTGTCAACACAATGGCGTTTCAAATGGAAATTAGTCGCCCAAAACGTGATTGAAGATATCAAACACAGATTCCAACAGTGCGATAAACTGTCCTGTTTAGACCCCCCGAGGCATTTATTTCTGCAAACAGATGCCAGTCAAGAGGGGCTTGGCGCCATTCTATTTCAGTACTATGCTGATGGGGAACGCAGAGTTAGAGACTACTAGACTACAGTAGCACAAAGTTTGCCCAATGCGAACGCAACTATAACGTGAACGAAATAGAATGCAATAAAACACTACTGTCAACACCTAGAGTACCAACGATTTACATTGAGGACCAACAATCTGTGTTTAATGTGGCTGCATAACATGTGCACTGTCCGCAGCAAGCTCATGCAGTGGCCCATGTTATTACAGGCCTATGATTTCGTGGTGGAGACATTCTGGGTGAATAAAAACCAACTACCCGACGTACATTCCCGTGCACCCTGTACAACCGAAATAGCACGTGGCGAAGACGAGGCCTACGATTGGCCACCGATGCACCCAGATATACCCCTATTAGGTGATTGCACGCTGAATTACAACAAGAAATGCTGGGTGAAGTAATTTGCAAGCAAACTGAGCGTTTTTATAAATCAAGCGAGGAACACACGAATCCTCTCATAACTGCCCTTGGGGACTATGACTTTGATTTAACTCAGCGCTATAAGCGGGCAAAATTGCTTCTAGCGCACATGCCCCCTTAGCCCTGCTTATAACACACCGCCAGGCCAATTATGTTAGCATCTGCACAGCCATTTAGGATATATATGTATATGCTATATATAGTTTAATTAACTTGCACTCTGTATGTCTGGTTAACTTACAGTCTTAGACTTACTTGAGGTGTCCGACTAATGGGCACCTCTGGCGTTATTTAATTCTAATAAGGTAAGTTAAAAAACATTCTCGGGGACTTAGCTTGGGTATTAGCGTAATTAAGTTACTATTAATAATTCCCTTACTTTCAGGCGTATTTACCATCTTGTCGTGGATTAGAAAAAGTCGGCTTGTGTTAGCTATGCTGACACTCACTGACCGTAATTCTATTTTATTTTAAAATTTCAGGATCGACTGGGGATTCAAATTCGTGGAGGAGCCGCCCAATTGCGCCACTCCCACCACCAGAGTAATGTGAAAACATTATTCTGGTTAAAGGCAGCGCCACTCAACAAAAGATGACTATCCCCCTTCTCTTCTAGAATTTTTCCTCAACCCACCTTTCACATCCCGATGCAATTAGCATTTTCCTTTCACATCCCGAGTCTGCACCACATTTAAGACAACGAAGCATTATTTGCTTTAATTCTGTTCAGTGCTATGCTACGGTGTGCATATCAATGCAATGTACGTAAAAACAACGAAAGCTTCAGCGATGGTGGGAACTGAATGGTGTAAAAAGCGCGTCGGGTCAGAACCAATGCAGGATTTAAAGTTTCAACACATAAGTGAACAGTATATAAACTTTACCAGTATGTTTGCTACAGATTTCGAGAATTTTCTGACTAAAATACAACCAAAATCGGTATGAATAGTAACACATTTTCGACATCCAATTTGAATTGAAGACACATTTGTATTAAACTGGTAAAATAAATACTAATGTATTATATTAACATTATAAATGTGTATGTTATCCACTCTTTATATTCCGGGCTGGCTGCTGGAGATACGTACAAAAGTCTGCAGTAGGTATTATCTGTTTCATAATATCGAAACAATGTTTAGGAAAAACTGTCCCAGATGTTTGTGCAGCACTTCCCGAAAAATTAAAATCTATTGATTATGTGAGATAACTCAAAGTGCATCTTTGATATTTAAAATATTAACAATATACTTCCTAACAACTAACCTTTTGTTGTAGTATAGTAGTTATAAATTCCAATGCCGCTTTCTCTAATAAAAAAACCTCACAAATATCCTTTCAATGTTCCCCTGACATACTAATAAAAGAAGCCAGTATGTAATCATGTTACACACCTTGACATTTTGTGTCATGTTGTGTAACATTATAATATTCCCTACGTCATTAGACAATTGAGATAGTGGTGGGGTGGACTGTTGTAAGCATTTGGTGGAGCTTGATCTGTAAGTGGTTCTGCTGGTTGGCA
The DNA here is from genome assembly GCA_002778355.1 of Clitarchus hookeri. NCBI lineage: Eukaryota > Metazoa > Arthropoda > Insecta > Phasmatodea > Phasmatidae > Clitarchus > Clitarchus hookeri. Next base: position 40,281 of record NQII01007587.1, read on the forward strand.
AGGTAAATATTGTACCGGAAGTTGGCTACCTGCCGCTGTTCTGCCACGCATCTTCCTTCATGAACTTTTTCTTAATAATCTTTATCTGTAGGATCACACAGAATATTACAGTTACTGTAAATGTCTCTGAGCTGCAATACAGATTCCTCCACCCAGGCATCCCTGCTCACGCGCAGCACATTGACTGTGTCCAGTTACCCTGAACACGTCCTAACTACGCGAGCATGTTACATTACACGTTACATTACATGCTCAACTCGCCTGGTGTGAGAAATAAAGACAAGGGAATTAAGGATTATCCTTCTGAATCGGATATCATAGGAGTAAAACCACAGTTAGACTACAGGAGAACCTCGGACAAGGAGATGTCACGGTCCAGTACCAGGTCGCAGTCTGGTTGAAGAGAATCTCTTAGCTAAGTGCTTTTGTTTGAGTTTATAGTTGGCCGTGCCGTTACTAACGCTGCCCGCTGCAGCGACTGGCCGTGTCGAGTATCATACTGTATTACTAAGAAGAAACTGCAGTGTACCTACGTCTGGCGCTCATAGTATGTGGATGGGAGCTTTTACGTTTACTGCTCAGTCGATAGATCGAATGGTCGATAGGCACGCCTGACAGCGCTAATGGCTTAGATCAAGTACTATAAGAGGGCAAAGAATTGCTACTTAAAATTTTAATGCAACGGAAATTGTTCATTTGTATGTTCAATATTTCTAGAAACAAATAATTCACAGAAAATGACAAAATTAATTTTAGTTATTCATTTAATTGACTTATCTCGGACATGTATGTCACTTGTTACCAATTACAGTCGCCAATATAAATTATTTCTTTATTTCTAAACAACTACAATTTCTCGAAACTAAACATACAAACTAGACATGAAGGTTGCAACTTTAATTTTAGAAGAAGATGACTATTATGAAGTCACTATGCACTGTACTGAACGAGTGGTATGGCGGGTATTGGGTCGAGGAGTGATATTATGCCAGCCAGAGAAAAGCTGTTGTGTAAGAAATACTAAATATATTCTCCGTATGGCAAATCTTATTCAGAATGATAATGATAATATTTAAGGCTGCTAGTATAAATAATTTCACATTTTTATATTTGTTTATATCTCTGGGCTATTTGAATTTCCAATAAGTAGTGGTAAACATGATTCTGTATTACATTTGGTAACAGCCTTAAATTTAAATACAGTCATATGCTAGTTACCTACAATTTGACATTTTACAACACATCTATATTTAAGCCAATTGTGGCCCAGAAAATAAATAATGATCAAGCACATGGGGCCAAGTCAAATGAAACATTTTTTTCAGAGGTAGACATAAGGTAATGTAAGTTATTTTAATTAAACAGAAAATCGCTAACTATAACATATAGGTCACTGAACTCACTACATTTTCAACTTCTTGTCCATAACCTAACTGTTAGTGGATAAGATTTTTTTTACCAATTGTAATGAAATGTCCTTATATAAAATAAGAATTTAAAGTGTATTTTCCGTGGAAATATAGCTTATAATATCAGGTGAATATTCATTTGTTTGTCACATCTTATAAGTTTTTAACCACCCAATCATTTGTAGGTATATGAAATTAATATCGATATTCAAGAGGGAAAATTTTTATTTAATAAAATGTTCTCTATTTACAAAAATTATAATTAAGAACATTTGAGTACATAAGAGTATGCGTAACTAAGATCTAATTATAAATCCTCTTGTATTATAATTTTTGACAATGTCAAAATAATTTATCCTAATTCTCACTATGTAGTAATTAAGCAGTTGTTTTCAATGCAAAGTTAGAGTTTGCAGTTTAATTAAGATTCTTAAATTTGTTTTTTTTTGCCATTAAGTTTTAGCAAAAGTATTATAGAGTCAAAGTTTACAAAACGTAAATTGAAATATGTGTTTGAACTGTCTTTGCACATTCTGATTACAAAATTGCTCAGTATTCCATGAAAAATTATAGCAATATCGATATCATCTAGCTACAAATATCTTGCATTAAAAAAAAAGGAAACTTTTTTCTAAATAAATGATGCTCGTATTGAAATATGCTTCAGTGAACACACAGAAATATAATTTGTTATAACTGTGATCGATTCCGGTGACTTTATGAATGTTTGCTTTCTTCCAGTTCAATAATTAGTATTCTTATAAAAACACTAATTAATTGACACACACTAAAAAAATATTAATTTCTGGCACTAAATTATAAATAATTATGTATTAATTTTATATATTTAACATCCGTAATTACAATTTTGGTTTTTTTAAATAAATGAAATGGAAAATTACATAACTGGCCAAAATGTAACATTTCAGATAAAAATCCTGAGTCGTCAGCTATGTCAATGTAAGTCTAGAATTTCCGAATAATAGTTATTTATGGACTCAATGTAAAATTTATCATAATTTACCAATGCAAAGTATTGTTTTCTCTTAGTCGTTATTTCAGTATTATTATTTAAAAAAAAAATGTGACTTCTACGACAGGTTTCGTAAACACTATGAAGCAGAAAAACAATAAAGTTTGAAATTATAATCTTAGTGCTTACAAATTCACCATTATTTCAATTAATATTGTCGTGTGGCTAAACTATGGTTTCTGTAGTCGTGCTGGTTCTGTGTGGTAAATATTTCTCTGGCCGGACAGTGAGGCCGCTGGACCCGGGTGTGTTGCAATAGGAAGTCGACATCGTCAGCTTGTGCTGAAATGTACATGGAAGTAAATCGCCGTCCTGGGGTTCAGAGCACCTCGTTTGTGAATGGGACAGTTTTGGTCGTTGAAAGGAGATCGCTGTGCCATTTTCTTCCTGGGGTGAGTTAAGTTAAGGAGAGTTCATAATCGGGCGTGATACGAGGAGGGCAGGAGTGTGGAGAGCTCGTTCCTAAGGCAGTTCCCTTGGCCCAGCCTTAGTGGTGTTTATATGTTGAGGAGTTGATGTACGGCGGCGGGACTGTGTGGAAGTGTCTCTCCTGTAATTTGAACTGTGGAGAATTTACAATGTTACACAGTATAAAAAAAATTATGTAATATTTAATTTAAATAGCTTTATTTAAAAACAAATTATTCCAAATCATATTAATAAATATCATATTGTAGTATTAAACTAAAGTTTTAAATTATGTAATTTTATATAACACTTACCTAATATACACTTCCTGCATGTATGTGCTACATTCTGACATCATTATATGTCGGTACCAACTGGTATGTCAGTAGACGCTGTTAACATGTGAAATAAACACAGTCATATCTGCATTACAACTACTCATGTCAGTGTGAGATTTTGTCTTCACTTACTCCTTTGTCAATCCTTTTTCTTTCTACGTTTGTCCTCTGTTCTCCCATACTGTGTGTTGTTATAATTTAAGTTTCTGAATTTGAAGTGGCAGAAGAAGTGAAAAAAGCACAAGTAAACAAGCGGCACAACTCAATTGACACATCAAAATTTTCAATATATATACATAATATCGAGGCTCCACCCCAAGTAGCCCAAATATTGGCCTGCGATAAAACTTACCACGATTAAATTACCTGTATTCACAGATCGTTATGAGGATTGGTTACCTTCTGTGAGGTATTCCAGTCGCTTGTTCTGTCAGGATACAGACGACGGCCGAATTCTAACCTAGAGATGTCCTGGCCAGCGCCATGATCAACACTTCATTATAGAGCTGCACACCACTCCTTACATAGGTGTTACGGTGTGGCGTTTCATTTCCTATGATTCCCGCTCCCACTGGTGTTGATTCAGGGAACCCTGGTTGTGCAGCAATCCTTCCAAGAAATTTTGCGCCCATGTTGTGCTATTTGTAAAATATGTCAATATTATTTCACTGTTGTTGTATTCTATGTACGTATTTTTCAGACCTCATGTTCTGTACTTAATTCAATGAAAATGATTGCGGGAAACTTAAATAATTGTATTGTTATATTTTTGTTATTTAAATTATTAAGTATCAAATGACTTTTTTTCCATTTCAGTAATCCCAGATATATTTTATTATTAATTGTGATCTGCGTGTATGATATTTTTTTATGACAAAACTCGGTATGGTTAATGTATCCTGTATTTTTATTTAATGCAGTATCAATGCGTATATGATGTGTTATATACATATTTCAGTTAGTTTAATAATTATTTTTCACTGTTTTACAGTTTCCATATTTTCTCGTTTCTTTGGTTTCAATTAGGTTTTGGCCTGTACTTTGAAAGTTCTGTTTTTAATTTCTTTAGTAGTCTTTGATTGGCAGGTCGCGCGATTGTTTCTCTGCCGGCCGGATGTGCATAGCAATGTTGCGAATTCCTTAGGTTGCTGCCTTATGATGCTTACTTCCCCTTTCCCCTTGCAGCCTTCAGTTCTGCCATTTCCCTGCCGTATCCAGGCATTTGGCGCATGTTTTCACAAAAAAAAATTGGTTTATAGTTCACGTAATTTTATACCCTCCTCTGTGTGTGTAGGCGCAATTTGTCTTTCCTGGACAGCCGGTGACATGAATCGTCGAGAATGTGACCTTTTGTTCGTCTTTTGTTTNAGGCGCAATTTGTCTTTCCTGGACAGCCGGTGACATGAATCGTCGAGAATGTGACCTTTTGTTCGTCTTTTGTTTGAGTTCTCTGCATTCTTCACTTAGCGTTGTTCGACCCAGTGTTGCCAACCCTACCGATTTTTCGGTAGACCTACCGAAACCGATCTTTGTCTACCGAAATACCGAAATAATTAAATTTCCACCGATTTTTTTTAATGCAGTTAAATAACAATAAGTCGCAAACAATCTCTGAAGAAGCAGCGGGTAAGACACAAATCTAGTCGAAGTTAGAGAAGAATATTGACAGCAACCACCTTGTATTTTTATTTTAGCCGTCTTTTGATTTGTAAGGTTTCTTTCTTACGTAGTAAACAAATATGTAAAGTAACGGTGACAGCAGTAACGGTAATTGAAATAAGAAAAGGAATTTCAAAGTGCAAATGCACTGATGTTAACGTAAATGAGATTTAAAAAAAAGTAAAGCATTTCAAACTTTTACTGCAATCAGTGACTACTCATTTCGTAAGTTTGCGTAACCATTATCATTATAAATAATATATCCATTCGTCGTGTCTCTCTATCATTCTATATATATATGTATATATACATGCCGTTTGTATAGATATACGCAACCAAAATGTATTGATTTTCTTTGCAAACTCTACCTTTTTTTTTCGATATGTTTGTCACAACTGGTTAAACCACTTTTCTCCTCGATGTGTTGCCAGAATGTTGAGTTCAAGCTGCGCTGTGACAGTGTTGGTATTTTCCGGCACTTAAATGCCTACTACACAGTTTTGTTGTTGTAATTTTTACCATCACGTAGTCGTTCTAGACCTAGTAAATAATATTTGTGAGATGTGTTTTCTATCCATTTTGTTTGATGGTTCAAGACGTAGTTCGCCCCTCTGTGGTGGATAGCTCTCCTGTTTGATAGTGGTTTTCTCCGTGTGCTCCAGTTATATTCACTCAGTAATATATTGGCTATTATTGTGCGGGTGCATGTGCAAGCCTGACCTTCCCTGCACGTGCTGGCCTAATTCTTGCTCCATGGTTCGGCTTTCGGTGCACATCGCCTGCCCTTTTCTTGATGGTGGCGATGTTGTCAAGTTTTATTTGAATTCCNTGGTTCGGCTTTCGGTGCACATCGCCTGCCCTTTTCTTGATGGTGGCGATGTTGTCAAGTTTTATTTGAATTCCTACATTCTGCAGTCTGGCATTGGGTACGTTACCTTCTTGCCCATTAGATAAATATTCCTTCTTGTGGATTAGACGATATCTTTATTTAGCTAAGTCGGCTATCGGTTATGTAAATATGAACTTTATCTTTAAAGTACCAGTATTACTTAAAAATTTTTGAATTTGTAATATTAAGCACATGTTCCTGAATACTGTTTCTATAGACATTTAAATTTGTTAGCTCTCTAAGTAAATGATATTTGTAAATAATTTAATTAATTTAAACTTTGTTCGGGACACACCTTTAAACTTTTTTTGCTGTGAGCAAAAATTTTAACTTTAATATTTAAACCTAAGTAGATTGATAAGCATTATATAATTTAAACTAGTTACACAGGCCAACAAAAAATTACTTTGTGAAAGCTTTTTAAATAAATGCAGCTGAATCTTATGTATTTAGAGGTACTGAAACAGAGTCTGTCATCAGTTTTTTTTTGTATCACCCACAGTTATCTCACATAATGCATTTGTATTTAAAAATGCTATGTATGCGATTGTTTTAAGAAAATGTATTACATACATTTTAAATGTTTATTTTTTGGTATTCCTTTCTCTCTTCTCTTTCAAGCTTTATATTTAGCTTTTTCTCCAATGTGATGCATTTTGTTGTTCTCGGTGAAGTGGCCAGCAGTAATCACCCATCATGCTGGCATTGCACCGTCCCTAGTAACGTTTCTCCATCACTTTGATGTCCTGGTGAAACCGCTCCCCCTGTTCTTCTCTCACATCACCCAAGTTGTCTGGGAAAAAGTCAAGATGGTTGTGTAAGAAGTGTACTTTAGGGTTCATCAGGCATCCCAGAATTTTTAACTTGTCTATAGGTATTAGCTACTATAAGCTCATAGTTTGGGTCTTTAACATTGCCCAAAAACTTTGTCACGACTTGCTTAAATGATATCCAAGCCTTCTTTTCCTATGTAGTCATTTTTGATTCAAAGTTGGAATCGAACATAATTTTAAGAATGTCAGGCCCTTTCAGTTTGGCTCCTGATAAATGAAGAAACTTTTCACATAAATAATTAAACCGTTCACCATCTTTTGGCAAGGCTTTTACAAACTGTTTCATTAAACTTATTTAATGTGAAGAGGTGGTAGAAGAATTTTTTTTTTGGATCTATTAAATTTTATGCTAAATATTCTTCTTTCCAGGTGTTTAGGTCTTTCTTGCAGGCCAATGTTTTGTGGACCAGTGGCCATCTCTTGCTCTGCTGTCCCACTCACATTTAAAACATGGACATTTAGTAAATTAATTTTGTTGGCCTAGGATCATGTAAACAAGTTTGAAATCTCCACACATCATCCAATCGTGAGCAGGACAGTTAATTTTCTTGAAATTAATGTCTATATATTTTCGTAAGTTTCCTTCATATGGACTGAATGAGCCACAGGCAGTGAAGCATAAGTATTACCATTGTGTAAAATAACAGCTTTTAAACTAGTTTTTGATGAGTCTATAAAAAGCATCCATTCTTCTGTGTTGTACTCCATTCGAAATTCATTCATTAGACCACCAATATAATGTCAGTACACAAAATCCTGTTCTTGCTTACAAAATTTTGCGAACTGTTGATCTCTTGTTCTATATTGATAAATATATGCTCCAGGTGCCAAAAAATGTTTTCTTTTAGCCTAGAGCCAAGCAATAAAGATTTCTCTTTAGTCAAACCCAAATATCTTACCAAATCATTTAACTCAGCCTATGTAAACAACTGAAATTCTAAATTTTCTTGAGAACATTAGAACTGCCTGTGGTAGGTCAGGGACAGAAAGTCCCGGACCATGACCGACTGGCCGGATAGCTGAAGGAAGATTAGAGTAGACAATTACTTTCTTATTTTTGGAGTTACATCCAGTAACATCAATGCTACAAAAATAACAATCGTCTGAATGATTTTTTGGTTCTCTCCATATCATGGGTACTGCAAATCTAAAAGCTGTATTTTCTTTTTTTGACCATTTTCTAAGGTCTTCAACACAAACATAGCATACCTTGTGTGGAGCCCAAGGTTTTCCTTAATCACCGAGTTTTATTCCAAAATATACCAAGTACACTTTTTTTTAACAAACTCTATAATGTTTCTTTGATGTTTTTAAATTACAAACTCACCACATATTTAACAAAAACTGTTAGGAAAATTTTTACAACCATGGTTAGCCATACGTAATGCATAAGGGCAAAAAGCTGAAAAAGGAGGTTGTTAACTGAAAGAAAACCGTCCTACCACCACTGACAACCTAATTTAATTTAGATTTACTGTATGTTTTAGTATATTAATAATGTATATCAAGTATATAAATATATATATGTATATAAAAATATATTTAAAGTATATAATAATTCAAAGATATTAGATAAAAAATTAATTTCTTACATTTTGTATAGTCAAATGTGAAAAAATGGTGGGAGTTATGACTTTTTTGTTATTATTTTCGGACTCAGCACACCAAAAAACATAAGAATCGGGCAAAATCATTAACAAAGTTTTTAAGCGTTGGCCTGTGTTATTTGTCACGTTTTCTTTTCTGTCCTTAAATTTTCCAAGAAATAATATTTGATGTGGTATTGTGTGATCTCTAGTATGTTCTTAGTAATGTCAAGCAAACTTGAATACTCTCAATATTTAATTGTTCCAACCTGTAATTTTTTAATGTATATAAATCCAAACAAATGATTAAGTAATTCATAGCCACAAATTTGCATATTTTTATTTATTAGCAATGTAGTCTTCCTCTGGGCCGGTATGTTATTAATTATACAAGGATGTCTTACATGTATGTATATATATATCAATTATTATTCTCTTTCTTTTGGGCAGTGTGCAACCACCGAAAATGATATAGAATATGTTTATTACGCGTTCTGTAGTAACAGTTTGTGGCAGGTAATTGTGCAATTTCGTCATTTTTCGGGCTACTTTTTGGTTATTTTTTCTGGCATTTGTCTTATATTGTTTGCGCCAAGGACTTGATGAAATTATTATTTTTAAGGAAGTTAATAATTAATTTACCTATAATTTTTTGATCATACATTGGGCACAATGCGAGCTCCCCTTCCTGGTGTATCTTGACAACCCAATTTTTCAGCAGAATAATGCCCAGTCTCACATAGCACAGACATATCTGGCCTGCCTTTGTGGTGACAACATGTTTCCTTAGTCAGAAATGCATTCAGACTTCTCGCCCAACAAGAATGTTTGGGACTAGATTGGATGACAACTCCGACTAGCAGCAACTACAGCGAATTTGGAGGGTCAGTTGCACCAGCTGTGGCAGGATCTTCTTCAGGAGAACATCCGACATACATATGCCTCCATGCCCGACCGTATCGCCACCTGTCTTCATGCTACGGGTGGTCCAACACAATACTAAGTGCACCCTGCAAGTGTTGGTCCCCTGCATTACATGCTTGTTGTGGTAAAATAGTTTGATATTTTCTATATACGTACTCCCATGTCCTGCGTCTATAACCTTTATGTGCTGCTGTGATGGCACCATCAGGATAATCATTTTTTTGCAAATGAGTGTACATGTGTTTTCTGATGCTTCAGGGATTATTTAAGGAGCATGCCTGTATGTAAGGCCAACTAATAGGAAAGGTGCAAAATTAAAAATTTTATTAGTGCAAAATCGAAAGAAGCTACTTTGAACGGATATCTTTTTGCTGAGGTTACAAATTTGTAGACCTCTCATGCATAAGTTGGGCTTTATTTCTAACTGGTCAGTGTTCGATACAAACAAAATTAATGCAGATATTAATTATAAATGCACTTACAGCGGACTGCATGCAAAACATTAAAGCATTCGCCAAGTGGTATACTTCGTGAATTAAGACAGACCACAAACCAATGGATTGGCTATGGATTGAAAGATTTTTTAAATAGCTTTTGGAAAATGTTGATCGTAACATTGAAAGATTTAGAGAAGGATTAAAATATTGACCGAAAGTTTGAAATATTGATAGAATGTTTGAAAGTTTAATCGAAAGATTGGAAGGTTGATTGAAATGATGATCGAATAATCAAATGATTGATCGAAAGTTTGATCAAATGACTGAATGATTGATCGAAATATTGACAGGTAAATCGATCGGAAGATTGCGAGATTGATCGAAATATTTAAATATTTATGGAATGGATTCTTGATTGCTGAGAAGAGCACAGAAGATAAAACAGTATATCACCCGAGTGTGCCCTATTCATTCCAAGTATCAAGGTCCTAACCCCAATAGTTTGTGAAAAGTATCGTCGACAATGCAAGCAGTTCAGTTGCTCTGAAACCACCAAAGACGAAGATGGGATGCTGGTCGCAAGCACTCCTTCAAACATTTATTCGTCTTTACATCTTCACTCCAGTCGCTCGCTGGTCCGAAAAAGTACTTGAAACTTAAGCAGATTTTAATTTGGCAGGATAGGTGTGTAATTAAGAGCTCGCCCGATAAAATTATACGAAAACAGATGTAAGATATGAACATAAAATTACTTACAATACTGAACGATGGAAACACAAGGGGAGAGAAATATAAAGAGAGAAAGAGTGTGATGTCAACTCTCGCATCAAGCGAAGAACTGTGATGTGGTACGCCTTTCGCTACACTAAATACATGCCGAGGAGGAGATATCATGTGAGCAACAACCAATTACGAGCGATAGAGGTGGCATTGATTGTAAATTACTAGCACATCCTATTGGTGATTGCGATCGATCTGTAGCGTGTGAAGAGGGCGGTGGTAGCATGTGATGTTAAAACAATGATTCTTTGGATGCTCTAGGGTGGTGGGGCAGGTGGGGGTCAGCTATGAAGCCAATGGAATGTAGTGTTGGGATAGAGACTGTCTGACTAAATAACGAATGCACAAACAATAGTGGTCTGCTGGTTGTCATGCTGGGAGAATGAGTGATCTGCAATATTTACAGGAATCGAACACTAAACCATTGAAATGTAAGTATTTAAATGTCTCCCCTCCTCCAAATTTCCGAATATTACCTAATTATTAATAAGTCTGACGTAATTATTACATTTTTAAATTTTTTTCGATTATTTTTGGGTTTTTGCGGTTTTTCTTTTTTTCGGGTCCGAGTTTGCCTAAGATTAGGGTCAGGGTAACAGATATCCAAGATGGTGTTCGGGAGCCGCGGTGGTGTAGTGGTTAGGCTGCTCGCATTCCGCCTAGGCGAACTGGGCTCAATTCCGTATTTTCGAATGTGGGAATCGCGACCAGACGATGCCGCTGGTCAGCGGGTTGTCTTATGGATCCCCCTTTTTGACCCTTTACATTCTGGTGCCACTTCATCCTCACCTCACTTCACTCTCATCGACTCTCATGGCCTCGAAGTTAAGTGCCATCCGAATCTCTCCACTCCATTCCAAGATGGTGGTCGTGGTGAATAATGAAACTTTTGCTTTATATTTATTTTATGACAATTATTATTTGTTTATATTATTCAAATTTAAAGTCACGTGGGGTCAAAGCAGGAATAAGGATATCCAAGATAGTGATCGTGGTTAATACTGTAGTGTTTCTCCGATTCTTCGTATAGTTGGCCCAATTTTTATTTAACTTTTTTATTTTCAGGCCATTTTTAAGTCAAGGCTAAAATTACGGACATCCGAAATTGTGGTCGAGTTGTATAATGACTTCCCAATTTTTACGAATTTCGAGATTTTTTTGTAAGTTATTAAAATTTTTTTACTTTTAAGTCATCCCAAGGTCATCGCGAGACAATATCACGGCCACGGAAATCCAACATTGCTGTTGGAATCCATAATGTAAAGAAATATGGTCTACATGCCTTGGGGTTGGCTGGGCTTTGCTCGGAGACATAAGACGCCTTCTTGATTTGGAGAGTTTCTATATCTCACGTCGAACAGTCACGAAACCACTTTGGTCGTTTTCAGTGAGTCTTGAGCTCAAATTGATAATTCTGGGACATTCTGTTGGAATCACATTGAAGAGCGTTGAATGTGGTGTATTTAATTAAAGACAAGTGCAGACAATTTTTCCTTTTATCTATGTTGTAAATTTTGGAGAAAAAGGCGATTTTCGCGAAAAAAATAAGACATTTCTAAAGATTTTGGGGTTGAAAAGTGATATTTTGACATCCACGAGGTGAAAGTAAATGTTACCCACATCCAAGATGACCACAATGTGACGTCACAACATGACTTTCGGTCGGCGCCTGGCTCCTATTCCACATATCCCTTGTCACAGAAATCTCTTTTGTATTCTACTCGCCTTGCAGTGAGGAATATAAAACCATATACCAGCCGGGTCATTAGGCACAGGAATGATTTATGGGCAGAGTGCCAAGACAGAGCTATTGTGGTCTTCAGAGAGTGTGAGATGAGGTACAATTCCAAGTAGACGTACATGTACTACAAGTTATACTGTAGATGCCAGTGTTCTACTACAACATATAACAGCTTAACGGAAACGATTGTTTTTTATTATTAAGTATGAAGCAACAAGTCTAATAAATATGTATCTGCATTTCATGTATTGTTATGTTTCAAATCCTGAAAAAATGCTTGCTGTTTTATTTTATAATGATGACGTACCATATGTTGGTATGGTCTGTGTGTCCGTTCTGTTCTGGGGAAAACAGTTCTAGTTGATTCTAATTTTCCTTCATGTATAGATGTGTTGATATTCAAAACATTTCACGTACTCTACTACAATTGAGAAGTAATAAGTAATTTTTCAGCATGGATATTTTAATTTCAAACGAGATATTCAAATGTAGACAAGCCAATCATTTGTTGTGTGATTTCAGGAAATGTATATTTGCTGATAAAAAAAATACATATTACATAATACAAAGATAAGAAGTATGCCTACAATTTCAGTTAGTTTACTCCATGAGTTGGGGAAAAATATAAAAATGTTTACATTGAGCCACACAGACGCATCGTCATTATTATTCTGTCCTTTTTTTCATATTGGTTTTTTTCTACCTCATTTCAAGTAAAAAAACCGATACATATAATTAAATTAATTTATAGTAAAAATTTTGCAAATTAGCTTCTTATTAAAGAATGGAAATTGTATATGTAAGACAAATTATTATCATGAATTTTCGGGAACATAATTTGGTTGAGGAGCATATAGGGTGCCGATATCCAGTACAGTCGCTCCTCTAACACATTTCTTACAAATATCAGATCCTCGCAACTTTGGTAGCGCACCAGTGGTTATCACACCAGTACGCACATCAGGTGAGTAAGTTAGACAAGTAAGGAAGACAGGTTAGTCTGAGTAAAGGCTTTATTGCTTGTCTAGGTGTGGGCGAGGCTAGGCGGGGAACTGCTCCAGGTACTGCTGCATTGCGGTATGGCCATATCTCTTGGCCCAGTAGAAGGCATTGAGGCCGTTATTGTCTGTGGCCGTGGTGTCAGCACCAGCCTGCACCAGTAGCTTCACTGTCTCGAGGTTACCATACATCGCCGCCCTTATGAGCGGTGTGACGCCGTAGATGTTCCTCGCATTCACGTTGGCCCCACGTGACAGCAGCATCTCCGCGAGCTGGTAGTGTCCGCCGTACACCGCGCCATGCAGCAGCGTGTAGTTGTATGTGCCAGGCAAGTCGACAGGCATGCCGGCGCACAGTAGCAGCGTGGCCAGCTGCGTGTAGCCATGGTAGCCTATATTAAAGTGCGGGTCCCCTGAGTACTGGCTCATGTTCTTCAACTCACCGTACGCCTCGCTGCTGTGGTCCATCTCAGCATCCAGGCCACTCCACAACGTCTGCCAGTCTCTGGAGCCGCTGTACTGTAGCACCTGCGAACACGCGCCAGTTGTGATGCGGCTGTCACGACAGTCGCCATGTCAGACCGGGCTCCATTCCCGGGGGAAATGGGGCGGGGAATTCCCCTGGAAACTCGGTTANTGGCTGTTACGACAGTCGCCATGTCAGACCGGGCTCCATTCCCGGGGGAAATGGGGCGGGGAATTCCCCTGGAAACTCGGTTACTCCCCTAGCACATCATTCCTTCGCAACTCCATACTCACTTCATCTCTTTCTCATCGACACTTAAGATATCAGCAGTTTAGAACCTGTATAATATTTCTAACATACTCATGCATCCCCCCCCCCACTAAGAGCAACATTCATCCCATCACACGCCTACACTATCTGATCAGAAATATCCTGACATCTCTCTGTAGAAGTAAACCGTCACCCACCTGTCACTATGACCACCTTAGCCGCTATAAAGGGAGGCAGAGGGCTCGATGTTGGTCAGTACCACGCGACAGCAGCAGAATGAGTGGAGCAAGGGAGCTCAGTGACTTTAAGAGTGGTGCAGTTATTGGTTGCCACATCAGTAAGCAATATTGTCACCCGAAGAGAGAGAGCGTGGGACTGGATGGAATCAAAAAATTGTAGAGAACAACCGTTCTTTCTACAGCTATCGTTAAAATATTTATATAATAATAATTATTCCACATGTTGTTAGGGAGGGAGCAAACTAACTGTAGATTGGTTCATAGATCAATTTAATATACCTGTAAGAATATTAATAATAGCCATCCAGTTTGTTTTCAATTCGGAAAAGGTATCTCTAATACATTATTATTGTCATAGAAGTATCAAAACTAACAAAAGAGGGAAGGCAGTCACGGCCGAGTATTTAACAAAAATAGACTCAAAATATAAATGATCGACAAGCTGCCCGCAGTACCTAAAAATGTTTAAACAATAAATACTGGATCCATACACGAGATATTCGTTTAGACTAGCCTACAGTTCCAACCCGGAGTCGAATCATAATTAAGTTAGTTGCGGTACATGAACGAGCAAGCGACACTACTGAACCTAGTAGAACACTAGTTTTGAGTACTGGTTGTGCTGGACACAGAACGTCTGCCAATTAACTCCACCTGCTCGTACATAATAGAAAAGTACAAGTTACTTATCTGCATGGTGTTGTTCCGCTGTTTGCCTTAGGCCTTGGCATTTCGACGCCGCCTTCTCAATAGAAGAGCTAATACAAAAGAGCAAAGAGCAAGAGAGAAAATGAGAGAGCAAGATCACCCCCAGTTAACTATTTATAAACTTGCGCACACCTGCCACGGGAATAGAAACAGCTTTCACTGTAATTTTCCCAACTATTATTCTGGTGATCGTTCTCAGAAAAGTAGAAACAAATATAGAACAGCGCAAGAGGGAGTGAGACAGAAAATTCACTCACCAGCACGCTTCAAACACACGTGTTCAAATGCGTCACTCAGCAAATATCACAGGCCATCTGTGACACATTCTACAGGTGGCAAAGATCCAACCCGCGGCAATTAGCGCGAAGAGCACTGCTGACAGCATTCACAAGAAGAAAAACAGATAGTTTTTAAATATTGCGTCCAGTTTCTGAGTTAAAGAATGTATTCTCTACCCGTGTCCATAGATCCTGACAAAAGTGTTACCCAAAATTAAGTTAAATTTAAATTGTGCATCAGGAAAAAACATATACATATTTTAATATCCAAAAAAATTACTGTAATAATACGTCAGGTTCATTCTGCCATTCTGATGTTCCCCAAATCAACTGACAGGGAGTGATTGTCAAGTGGAAAAGGGAAGTAAAACCGCAACAAAACCGAGGCTGTGTAGACTACGAGTGTTGTTCTACAGGGATTGTCAAGCATTAAAGAAAGTGGTAGGAGAACATCGCATGGCATCATGTGATACCATCATACATGACATCCACAGTGTCACTTAACATGCAGCTAACACCAAGTCTGAGCACTGAGAGGTACGAAGGCTGCGGTTCAAAGATCAGCTACTGCCTGTGAACTGTTCATTTCGCCGGTGAACATGGTGGTGTAAAGAGCACCGCCACGGTGATAGGTCCCGGTAATTCTGTGAGCATGTGCGCTCCCCTTCCTGGTGCATCTTGACAACCCCATTTCCAGCAGCATAATGCCCGGCCTCACACAGCACGGGTATCTCTTCCTTCACCAGCAATGTCCCTAGATCTCTCACTCATCGAGAACGTTTGGGAACAAATTGGAATGCAACCACGACCAGCGGCAACAATGGCATATTTGGAGGGACAGCTGCTTTAGTTATACCAGGATCATCCTTACAAGGACATCCTACGTCTGTATGCCTCCATGCGTGACCTTATCGCCACCTGTCCCCGTTCTATGGGTAGTCCAACACCATACTAAGTGCATCCTGCACGTGTTGGTCTCTTGCAATGCATGCTAGGTTCTGTATACACACTACGATGTGCTGTACCAGTATCCACTTATGTGCCTCTGCGATGGCACCTTCAGGGTAATCCATTTATTTTTTCAAAAAACTGTAATTATGTTTAATTTTTATATATTTTTAAAATTTTTCCTTGCTATCTTTATTCTGATTTGTGTGTTTGCTACATAGTACATGCTCAACAATAAATTATGTCCAATGCATTTATATTAAAACTTAAATTTAGTACAAACAATTTGTTGTTTCTAAAACTGGTCCGATAACCGCTTATAATATATCTTCAGTCTGAAAGAAAATAGAAATTAGAACAGAAAATAAGTTATATTTTGAAGTATAAAGTGGCATTTAAAACGCAAACTGAAATAAAGTATACTTTCACATTTCAATGGAAAATGGTAATATCACAGAAAAATGCAACGAACGATGACGCAAACATTAGAGTTCTCAATATTTTTTGCATGTCTGGATTATTGGCGTACTCGTTATTAAAACCAACATCTTAAATTTGGTTTTATGTAACATTTACGATGGCACAGATTGTTAATTCGTGATTATAATAAGAATTTTGTGTTTAGGGGGTGATTTCTCAGCAAACTCGAACCCAAGATTATAAGAATGTTGACTCTGTGTATCTTCATGAGGAGAGATAGTCCAGCTTTAAGTACGATGGTCATCATATCGATATAGGTTGAATAGAATTGCTGAGTGTGCACACACTAAGTGCACAATTTACTGCGTCCACATTGCTCCAAAGAAGCTCCAGGTCGAGACTAGCTCAGTCAAGTACACACTATGCTCAACATCCAAAGAGACGAATCCCTGCCAAATAATGAGCTCCCTCAACACTTGGCGAGCAGCCAGCAATAAACCAAGACTGATGTTCTCGACCTTGGCGCTGTTGATATTCGTATCTCATGAAACTAGTTTGCTTCACCCTCGAATCTTACCCTGGTGTTCTGACAGGTGACCCTGAATCCAATTGCATAACTAAGTAAGTGCACATATCAAGCCTGTTTGTCCTCCGAGCTTGTCTGTTCCTATAATACTTCGCAGCAGCTCCTCAACGAAAATAAATAAAACCGTTTCCAGCATGTTCATTAATGAATAAAACTATAGAGTATTAACTGTCCCTCCTTGATGTTTGGGTGTTCTCATCGGAAATTTGTTTGCTGCGCCTTATTCTGGCGAGTCTTTAAAGCTCTTATGGACCAATGCACTTAAGTGTGCGTATTAATTGCGTCATACGAGTTTCAATGTGATCGCTTTCAACTAACCTTAATCAAACATAACTAACCTAACTTAATGTAATGTAACCTGACCACACCTAACTTTACATGACGTAAACTCACCGGATCTGAACTTACATGTATGCTTACCCAAATTGATCAAGATCCATATAACTCACCTTAATATAACATAATCTAAGCCATACTATCAGAACATTAGCTAACCTCACTGAGTCGAACCAACCTCAGAAACCTTTCTTTACCTAACCTTCTGGTATTTGTAACGAAACTGATTTAACCTTATGTAAAATGCCACAACTTAGTACATCCTATCTTAAGCTGGCATAACCTTAACTAATAAAATAATATCAATGGTTAAAAAAATAATATATATAATTTTATAGTGTAACTTATTTTCACTGCCATGTCATATTCCCACGCAATCAGTTTGCCCAAAACCTTGCGTAGTTGGCTCACAGAGTATGATGTAACACATTACTATCTTCCAAGGTTATGTTGGCCAAGCTTACCAAATAGTCAGTTATCGATAGAGTCGCATGCTTGTCAGGATGTGAATCCCCTGATCACTAATCAGCCGAAAACTGTCTAAGTCACCATCTTAAATATACTTTATTATGTAAAGCTTAGACAAAAACTTTCCGTTATATTTAATACAATTGAGTAAAAATTGGGAATTTACGGCGTCATAAAAATTTATGTAAAATTAAAATTACATAAACTGGAACATGTCATATTTTTCAAAGTTAATATTAGGTTCCTTGTCGTTTGAGATGCTGTATGGTAATCGAGTAAACCTCATATCTACCTAGAATTTTATGCATTTTTTTCGACAAAAATATATGCAGCTAACCACACATTATATCTCTGTGTTACAAACTTGTACAAATCGCTATAACTCATCGCAGCGCTGTGTAATTTTGTCGTCAACAATCCCGTAGTCTTAAATTGGAAAATTCTATTTACTCTTTAATAATAGTTTTGATTATTTTGCATATCCTTACGAGTGGAAATAATCGTGTTATAATAATCACAATCAACGAAACAATATGTATTATTTTCTGCGGCAGTGGTGTGTTATCTGAATTGAAATTATCTTCATGAGTCCTCATTACTACCGCGCTAACAATCTACGCTAGTACAAAAAGTTTTTTAAATAGCATTTGATTGTAAACCTATGCATTTATCATCGGATGTCAGGACTTCTTATTCTTTTCGCTTAGAAAGTTCCACCGTCCATTCGAAAAATTAAAAATTTCAGTAAATTTTTTAAATTTTCTTTGTCAGATTTTATTGTGAATGCATATTAAGGCAGAAAAATTGCAGTTTAATTATTTGTGTAATCATTTGTAAATTTGTGAAATACATAAACTTCTTAACTTGAAAATTTTGGTTGGTACTCGGGAGCTATATATTTGCCAAGATATAAGTAAGAGAACAAGATTTCTAATGAAAAAAATATTGTTAGCATAATTAATGTTTCAAAAAAATTTGTATGACTTTGCTTGTTACTATTATAACTGTGGCTTTTTGAATAGATTTCAATAATTCCAAAACGGTTTTGCGCTAAATGACGATATGTGTAATTATACATCAGTGAGCATCACTTGCGTAGTAATTACTATTTATGACCGTAACATATATCGCTGCCTCACTACCATTATGCGACTCCATAAAGCTAAGGGCCATAGGTTATGTCATTTAACACTCAGCATTACCAGGTTTTTAATCTTCTGCGGAGGTTGTTCCGCACACCCAGGCACATCCTTCTTCTTAGTCTCCTGCTAAAAGCACACACAGTGAAACATGTAAAATACACCACGCAATTTGCACTTTTCTGTTTAAATATGTTCAGTGTCTAATTTAAATATGGGAAACCTATCAGTTATGTATCAATCTGAGAATTAAAATGATCAATATTGAGCTCTGTAGAGAAACAATTTTTTTTTAATTTCTAGTAACTCAATCTGAAAATATTCAGTATATTGAAAAACCAGGAAATATGTTCTACTGGCATCTAACTTCTTTAATCTAGGGTTTGACAAATCTCTGAAATATTAGTGATTAGTGTTTATAATAAAGCATATGTATTACACAATATATAACGAAAGTATAATTAGTTTGAATGGTTTTGCTATTACACCTGGAAATTTTTTCGCGTTTTACTACCACTACGATTATCAATATTTAGAATATGCATGTAGCAACTTAAAACCTACATTACTAAACAAATGCTACGAAGGGAAATTTTTATTGCTGCTAACATGTCTGTACACTCGTACAATATTTCCATCTTTGTTAAAAAGTTTAAAATATCTTAAAGTGACCAAAGTTATCTACTATATTTAAATATTGCTTTATAATTTGGTGGTAAGATTCCATGAAAACCCACAATGAAAATGAAAATAAGTGGGTAACTAACCTTCAAACATAGAACTAAGAGATTAGTGAGCATTTTAATTTTAGTCTATACATTTTGTCGAATTTCATAGTGATATCCACATATATTATTTGGATCCAACTTAAAATTATTTTTATCACCACCGCGGGATAATATTAATAAAATTATCAAGAAATTTTAATGTGTTTCGTAAATAGATTAATATTTTATAATAATTTTCAAAATTAAAAAAAAAAGGTGTAATGCCCTAATTGTGTGCGCACAGTGTCGTACTTCAGAACTTTATGGCAAAGCTTACCAATATTTTAGCCAAGTCAAAAAACATCTACTTTTCACATTTTTTTTTAAGCAAATTTTAATGTCAAAATATTTACAATAATACTACGTAAACAAATGTGGCACAAGATGTTTCCATTATTTCGTATTTTAACTGAATTGTGGTTTATGTTATATTAAAAATATATTATTTTGACTGAATCAGAAAAATTATTGTTACTTGAAATACCGAAATATATGATACTACTGCGGAACCAGGAATAAATAAAAGAAGGTTTTCAAAACATGCAGTAGTAGGGCATATTATACGGGAACCTCACCCGACTCCTAGCTTTCCAGTTCAGAGTTGAGTGAAGATAAGATGAATAACGCATAGTTCACGCACATGGAGCATTAAAGAATACAGAGGAGAAACAGTTGATTATTCCAAGAAATGCAAGCGCACACACCAGCAAAATGGCGTCACATACCAGTAACATTTCCGTTTGCTTTCCACCAATCAGCGCCTGGTAACTTACTTCTTAGTCAGCAGCCTAGCCAATAAGTGACCTATCGCAGCATGTAGTAACCAATCACACGTTTCCAGAGCCTCGTGCAGACAAGCAGCGAGAGGCTACGCCCACACAAAAGCAAACACCACATAGTTTAGCCTCTGTGTACTTCTCTACTCTGTGGCACAGACACACGTCTGTTACTGCCACGACCGCACCTTGCCTCTAGCCCGTCAGTCAAGATGAGGATTGATAATAATTTTGACAATATTTCGAAAATTTATAAATAACGAAACAAAAATTTAACACTGGCGTTAAGTGTATATCAATAATATGAAAACTATCGGTTTATAAATGTTTTTCAGAATACCAGAGGCCCTTAACTGTGTAGTTCAGGTATATACAAAATAATAAAAATAATTATAATATTTGAATTGTTTAAAATTACCTGTAAGCATTTAAAAGTGCTGCTTATTATCTTTGTATTTCTTAGTTGACCATGAAAATATTGTTACCTTCAGCTATCCCAAATTTTTCATTCAGTAAGGTATACCGTATTTTGCGTGTGTCGGATATTTAAATTAATTAAGAATAACTTTGTAAGCAACTGAAATATACGTATTCAATCATAACGACATGTATTATGGATATATGTTTTTAAGACAAAATATTATAAACTATAAATAAACAGTATCCCTTATCCACATATGAAAATGTGCAAATGAATGCCAACTATAGCCTATTCAGGATAAAGTGAGCACCATTTGAAGCCCTCTTATTTGGAATAATTGTCAGTAAATTTATTTTATTGCAGCCATATACGTTAACTTTCGAGACCGGTGAAATGTATACACTGTGTGCATTACTTATATGGCGATATTTATTTAAATAATGGTAGAAGAATAGAAAATGACGGATAGGAAAAAAGTAAAAAAGGACTGTAACGTGCTCACTTTACCGTGGACAGTTTAACATATTAGTATACTGCACACACGTAGTATTTACATGTTGTAATGTATTTGGAATAAATACGCCCTATAAATACGTAACAAATGAAGCACTGTATAACACTTCATAATTTTTAAAGAATGGAGTAGTTACGAATCCGAAAGTATTTGCATAACTGAAAAGTTACGTTAAGATGTTTAGGTTATGTAAGACTAGCAGGAAGTGTAGCCACCTTCGCTGGCAACAAAGTATACATACTGTGTTGTTGAGTTGTTGTACCAACTGCTCCAGCTTCTCTGCGTACCGGCGTGACTCATCAAGATTCCTGCCCAGGTCCTGCACCTGCGGCACACGTATACAGTATATACGTAGTTAACATGTCACACTCTTACTACGCCAGCATGATGCCAAGCTTGTCAGCATCTCACCAGTGTACGTGTTGTGCTGATAAGTGACATTTGACTACACCAGCTGTAGTATAGAGAAGCAGTATATACGTAGTTAACATGTCACACTCTTAATACGCCAGCATGACGCCAAGCTTGTCAGCATCTCACCAGTGTACGTGTTGTGCTGATAAGTGACATTTGACTACACCAGCTGTAGTATAGAGTAGCAGTATATACGTAGTTAACATGTCACACTCTTACTACGCCAGCATGACGCCAAGCTTGTCAGCATCTCACCAGTGTACGTGTTGTGCTGATAAGTGACATTTGACTACACCAGCTGTAGTATAGAGAAGCAGTATATACGTAGTTAACATGTCACACTCTTACTACGCCAGCATGACGCCAAGCTTGTCAGCATCTCACCAGTGTACGTGTTGTGCTGATAAGTGACATTTGACTACACCAGCTGTAGTATAGAGAAGCAGTATATACGTAGTTAACATGTCACACTCTTACTACGCCAGCATGACGCCAAGCTTGTCAGCATCTCACCAGTGTACGTGTTGTGCTGATAAGTGACATTTGACTACACCAGCTGTAGTATAGAGAAGCAGTATATACGTAGTTAACATGTCACACTCTTACTACGCCAGCATGATGCCAAGCTTGTCAGCATCTCACCAGTGTACGTGGTGTGCTGATAAGTGACATGTGACTACACCAGCTGTAGTATAGAGAAGCAGTAGAGTGGGAGTTATACTGCATCTGTTACTCTCACTGCTACTGAAATAGCTTTTTTTTTTTTTGTTAATTTAAACGTATTATTCTTTACCATTTGAAAATATTATGGTAATCAAAGAAAACAAGGTCATGAAATCTGCTGGTTGCCAAAATATCTGTCCCTCCCAATAAACACGGTTATAAAAATAATCCAACATATTTAGACATCCATCAGGAATTAAGCATATTATAGTGTTCTCAGTTCAACAAAGCAATTGTTTTGGTAATTATTGGTAAGTTCAAAGAATTGTGATTTTACTAGATATATATTTTTAAAGAACGTTTGTTAAAGTTGTCTAAGAACCTGGTGTCACTGTCACAATTATAGGACGGACATCAACTTAACACTAGGCTACGCAGCTAATTAATTTTCTTATAGCACTACAGTAGTATGCTTATGATGAATCTGGGGCAACGGCGTCTGGCGTATGACTAGGAGACGGCCGACACCATCTTGAATATACCTTTTTTCCCGTTTCTCTCTCAAAGATTTAGTTTTTTTTTTTCTAGAAATCTGCAATTTTTAGCATTAAATTTTTCTTCTTCCCTTAACAGTTCTCGTTTTTCCCTCAAGAATCACCGAGCTCCTCATTTGTAAAGAACGAGCCCATTTTTGCAAAAACCAGCTATTGGGAACAGTTAGGGTTCTCTATTTTACCAATTACCTTGAGACCTATGACATTGATCCTGTGCCCATAACCTTGTGTAAAACCTTGAAACTGAAAAAAATCGAATAATCTAAAAAAAAATCCTTAACACTTTAACAAATAAAAAAAAACTAAAACGAATGAAATTAAATTAAACACACGTCTTAAGAAATTATTTTAATATAATTATGTAGAAATGCCGGGGTTCGACACGAACGTTCCTTGACAGGTCGGCTAGTGTCCGTCTCGTCCGTCATATTGGATATTGTAATGATTAGCGAAAATAAACACTGCGTATCGCGATTCAATGGCGACTGAACGACCATAGCTTTATTACTAATGACATAGAGAAAACAATACGACGACATAGAGATAACAATAGGTGGCGCTAGTTGTTACAGTTTTGATACAAATCATAATACCCCCACTTATTAAAATATTACACACTTTCTATTCCCAAAAGTTTTATAAATCTATAATGTTTAACTGAATTTAAACTCTTTGTCAGCATATCCGCTGGCATATCAGCTGTTGGCAAAAATTGAATATGCACAATGTTATCCGATATCACGTTTCTGCAAAAGTGGCATCTGACATCAATGTGCTTGGTTTTATTGTGAAAAATAGGATTTGCCGACATCTTCTGTGCACTCTGATTATCATTACATATAGTGATTGTATACATATTCTCTGTAATCTCATATTGCAAGTTTCTAAGATATATTGCCTCTTTACAAGCTTCTGAAATTGCTATATATTCAGCTTCTGTGCTAGATAATGCTATTGACTTCTGTTTTTTACATTCCCTAGAGATGACACAGCCTGATAACATAAAACAATAACCTGTATATGACTTTCTGTCCATAGTATCATTAGCCCAGTCGGCATCAACAAAACCTTTAAGATCACAATCTTAATTCTTACTATATTTTAAACCAAAAGTTCTTGTATGTTTTAATATTTAAGTATCCTCTTTACATATGACCAATGCTCTTCTCTATGACAATTATTGAACTGACTCAAATATCCTACTGCATAAGCAATATCCGGTCTTGTAAGGACTGCCAGATACATCAAACTACCTATAAGTTGTTGATATGGATTCTGGTTTTGAGCATTTTCACATTTAGTAACATTCAATTTAGCCTCCATAGGAGTCTTAACAGTTTTACAATCAACCATATCAAACTTGTGCAAAAGTTGATCGATATAATTTTCTTGGCTTAAAGTAATTACATTATTACCCTTATCAATTTTAATATCCGTACCTAGACAACGCTTTACTTGTCCCAAATCTTTTATTTTAAACTGACAATTCAATATTTCTTTTAACTGTAACATTTCTTTTTTATCGTTCGAAAAAACAAAGAAATCATCGACATAAAGAGTGGCCATTGTCTTACAACCATTTACAACTTTGCTATAAAAGCATGGTTCCAGTTTAGATTTCTTATAACCATTTAGAATCAAACAATTGCCAACTTTCTCATGCCATGCTCTGGAGGATAGTTTGAGGCCATATATACCCTTTTTCAACTTAAGGACTTTGTTTTTATCATTCTCTGAGCAAACAAAACAGTCTGGTTTTTGCATATATATAGTCTCATTCAATTTTCCATTCAGAAAGGCTGTTTTCACATCTAAATGTATTATATCAAGATTTAACTGTAAAGAAATTGCAAATAACAAACGCAATGTGGTGTGCCTCACAACAGGGGAAAAGGTTTCTTCATAGTCCACACCATACTTTTGACTATAGCCTTTGGCTACTAATCTAGCACGGTAACGAATCTGGTTTTCACTGTCACACTTTTTCTTCAATACCCACTTGCACTTTACCACTGTTTTACCGTCTTCAGGTTCCACAAGCTCCCAAGCATTGTTATCCTCAAAACACTGCAGCTCCTCTTGTATAGCTTGCGACCAACACTCCTTATCTGGACCCTGTAGTGCATCTTCCACCGACAACTCATCAATATGTAATCTGTCACTTTCTGTACACATATTTGAGAAACCATATCTATCTGGTTTTTGTCTTTGTCTAGTAGGCAACGCGCGTGATTGTATCGTTTCATCAACTTCAGTGGAACTGTCCGAGTCTGCAGTATCACCCTGCACATAGGTTTCATCATTATTAAATCCTGAAGTACTAGTATACGAGTCATCAGATTGATTGTAGTCCCCCACTGAATCTGCATTTACTTCGCCAATATCAGTATCAACATTCTCTTTAACTACAGTCAGGTTCTCTGTATTCAAATGTTTTTCATAATAATGACGTATCTGCTGGTTCACACTATCTGAGTTTTAGGGTTATAAACTCTGTACCCCTTTACTTCCTCTGAATAACCTACTAAGATGCACTTCTCAGACTTCTTGTCCCACTTCGCACGTTTAACTTTGGGGACATGCACCATGACAGTACTACCAAATATCTTCAAATGACTAATATTAGGCTTGCTGTTAGTCCATAACTCGTACGGAGTTTTATTATTTAATCCAGCTGCTACCGTTCTAATTTGCAAATAAATGGCAGTATTACTTGCTTCTGCCCAAAATTTCTTCGGTAGATCAGCTTCAAACAAAAGGCATCTCATTTTTTATATTAAAGTTCTTTTCATGCCTTCGCATAAACCATATTGTTCAGGCGTGTTAGGATTTGTTTTTTGATGTATTGTTCCCATTTTTTTCAGGTAATCATCCAATTCTTTATTACAGAATTCACGTCCGTTATCACTCCGTAAAATCTTCATATTTTTCCCCAGAACATTTTCAACTTTAGCTTTGTATTGTTTAAAGCATTCAAAAGTTTCACTCTTATTTTTCAAAAAATAAATATGTGTCATTCTGCTGTAATCATCGACAAAAATAAGAAAATACCTTGACCCTCCTAGAGAAGCATTCTCCATAGGTCCGCAAAGATCTGTATGTACTGTATTCAATAATTCAGTACTTCTGTCACCCTCATGAGAGAACGGCAAGCGACTTTGCTTCCCCTCACAACATGTGACACA
The DNA here is from genome assembly GCA_002778355.1 of Clitarchus hookeri. NCBI lineage: Eukaryota > Metazoa > Arthropoda > Insecta > Phasmatodea > Phasmatidae > Clitarchus > Clitarchus hookeri. The sequence continues at coordinate 66,468 of NQII01007587.1, forward strand.
AGACATCTTGCTTATATCTGTATTCTTATCCAATTGCAATCCTTCCACAGCATCCTGCATCTTGTTAAGATAGTTGCTATTAATATGTACCAGTCTCCTATGCCAGGTTTCGCCGGATTCCATCACAGCAGCTGACAAACACATGGGCATGTTTAGTTTGTATACTCCATTTACTAATGAGGCTGTAGCAACTTTTTCGCCTTTTCTATTATAAATTATACAACTGTCACTCGTGAAGGACACTCCATTGCCATTGCAGATTAATTGACTCACAGATAAGAGATTTGTTGTGATACTTGGAACACACAACACATCTTTGATTGTCACATCAAACTTGCTATCTTCTGTTAAAGTTTTAATCTGCACATCACCGGAACACTCAACAAGCACCTTACAATTGTTAGCTACAATTATTTCTTTAGTGCTCTGTTCGTATGAAACATTTGTAATCCAATGTTTATTCGTTGTTAGGTGCACACTTGCCCCCGAGTCGACATACCAATCGTTTTTGCTAAAACTGCCATTTAAAAATACAGCACTGAAGGCATTTGTTTGCTTTTGTTCACTGTGCGTATTATATTTCTCTTTATTGGGACATTTATTTTGGAAATGGCCAGTCTGTTTACATCAAAAACATTTGATGGTTGATGACTTTGACATTTGTGAGCCATCTTGTTTATGGTCTTTAACCACAGACTTTTCTTTTTTCTTATGTTAGTATTTACGAAAACTAGCAAATGCACCACTAGTTTCATTCGTTTCAGTTTCCTCCTGTCTAATAATTTCGTTTTAATGGCGTCCGTTTTATGCAAATTCCAGAATGTTCTATGGCCATAATCATTGGCGAAAACTTTTCAAGCAATCCCGCCAACAATAATGACCCGATCCATTCGTCATTTATGTTAAAACCAGTTCCAGCTAATTTTTGTCCATTTTCAACTATTTGAGTCACATAGGCAGTCATTGAGATACAATTTTCAAGCCGAATAGAAATTAAATTTCTCAACAGACTTATTCTTCTGGTAAACCCCGAATCGTCGAATAACTGCTTTAGTTTCGTCCATAGCTCCTTTGTAGAAGTAACGTTTTTTATAGAAACGTAAATCGAGGGATTAATGGTCAAGATCAATTATGCTCTGGTTTTAGCATCATCCGTGGCTCCTATTGCTGGTTGATTCGACTCCTGCTTGATGCATCCTAGCATGCCCTCCAAGACCAGGAAATTCTCTGCCGCAAAACACCATTCACTATAATTCTCGCGTCCTTTCAACTTAGGGACGCTTATCACATAGTTCGAAGCCATTACGCGGTTACACACACACGATACGCACAATTAATAGTCTCCTTCAGCGAATATAATTATACTCAGTACTTATCATACCGTACAAACTATCGCGAGATTATTATTCAATTGTTTACTGTGTCCATAACATGTAATGATTAGCGAAAAGAAACACTGCGTATCGCGATTCAATGGCGACTGAACGACCATAGCTTTATTACTAATGACATAGACAAAACAATACGATGACATAGAGATAATAATAGGTGGCGCTAGTTGTTACAGTTTTGATACAAATCATAACAGATGTCAGTGACCTTGACATTGATCCCAGAGACATTTAAATGAAAACGAAAAACTCGAAAAAATTCCAAAAAATTTAAAAAAAAAAACGAAAAGATTATTAACCGGAGTATGAATTACCCTGATATAACCCGACTGCCGCCTTATATCCAGATTATCTTGACCCAATACCTTGACCTTGAATGACCCTTAACTCAAAAATTCGCAAAATTGTTTTAAAAATTAACAAAAAATTATAAAAATTTGAAGAATTATTTCAAAAATTTAAAAATTATAATTCAAAATTTATTAAAAAATTTATAAAAAACAAATTTTTTAATGTTTTTGTTTACAGGGGAAGAGGAGCTGGAAACGACCAATCTCCATAATATGATGTCACCCAAGTACCATATTAAATATAAGTAACCTTGAACTTGACCTTTGACCTTGTTATGTAACCCTGTTTGAACTTCAACCCAAAAATCACACAATATCCAAAAAAAAAATATTTCATACATTATAAATAATTATAAAAAAATATCATAACAAATTTATTTAAAAACCTTACATTTCCGAAGGTTACCTCAACACCACACCCAGTAGGCGACTGACCCTCACCAATATTTCTCATTTGTTAATTAGTCCACAGGCTGCGAACCCCTCTCCGTTGATCAATCTGTCAAATTCACTCTGCCAACCATATTCATTTGGTAATTTATCTTTTGTTTTCATTTTCATATATCACAAAATGATACAAATCCCAAAAATCGGGGAGAAAATTCAATATTACCACCGACTACCAGGTAGGATTCCATTTCGCCAAATCACAATTCCATCACGCTCACTCATTCCTTCTTAGCTGTGCTCCATTCACCATCTGGTATTATATCCATGCTTTGTTATTCATTAACAGCCATCTTAGTTTCCATCAGTACAACCATCTTACATTACATCATATACCATGTTTCCTACATGCCTATGCTCTATAATTCCACGTCAGTAATCTATGATTTAATTTCTTTAATATACCAGAGAGGCCGGCGAAACAAACATTCTCTCATGCTCTCTCATGCAATGTTATCAATCTTTGATTTAGTTTTTTTTAGTTGCGTTCCATTGGTTCCCAATCATTCCTACTTGATTTAGTCATATACCATTATATTAGATCTTATTCATATTCTACAATTCCACCTCGATTTAGTAGCATACTGATTACTCTGTCCCCTCAAACCACCATATTTGATTATATCACTTCTGCAACCATTGACTAACTTATGGACTTGTCCTTTAAGCATCAAAATTTTCCAATTAGTTCGTCATATGTGTTTACTGGAATAATATCTGTGGTGTATTAGGGCAGGACCGGGCATGTAGATATTTATGTAGGACCTCTCTTCGCCATATACTGTACTGAAGTATGTCTCGCCAGGCTCGACTCAGCCTTCACCCTCCTCTCTCCATATCTTAGAGTCAAAAAAATGTCTAACACTTCAACAGCTTACTTCCAAGACTGCTACATCCAACCTTCTTAGAATGTATTACATTATTAATATGCTCTTTTATGTATCCTTTAGCATGTACCTTTGCTATATTATCATTGATTATGCACATTCAGTGATTGGCCTACAGAAGAAATCTTGAAGAATCAACTTTCAAATGACCATATTTTGTCCAAATAGTTTTATTAATTCATTATTATCATGATCATTAACAGTATCGGATTGTAGTGACAGATTTGAAAGCCAAAGGTACGTATTTTATCGCATATAAGTCGCCTGCGCATATAGGTCGCACCATTATTTTCAAAGGGTTTTAAAAAAAAATAATATTTATCGTTTATAGGTCGCGCTCATCGTTGTTGTAAATCAAATACAATACGGCCTGCGTCACGGGTGGCTGANAATACAATACGGCCTGCGTCACGGGTGGCTGATGCACGCGACCTTGGCGAAGGTCGTGTGGCAGCTGTGTCTTTGCAAGCAAGCGGTGTTGCCAAGCGTACAGCGCAGACACACTTCGCCGCAAGTTTGTTGGACGTAGTTCGTCTGGAATGTTCTGATATAGCGCTCGAGATGCAGCCTTGACTGCCGGAGTTTATATATTTATTGGGAAAAAGAAATAACTTATCAAGATGTAATTTAATTTGAAGTGATATTTTTACGACGAAAATTTTATCGAGCTTTCTTTTTATATATTTCAAGTATTTCTAACGATTTATGTTAAAAGCAAAAACCTAACCATTATTTCTGCAGTTTAACTTAATAAGTTTTAAATAAACATGCAAAATATAGAAAGGCATTTGAATATTTCCGTTACGTAATTCCCTTCGCATTCCTTAACAGAAAAAAATATTTTAAAAGAATCAAAGGGAATCGATTTTTGCTCAACTGATAATCGATTATTTTCGAAAGCTTTCTGTGGAGAATAAGAGATAGCAGCACATTAGCGTTGGTTCTTGAGTACCAAATGTTAGCCGTGATTTACATGTCTTTCTCTTAAAACGTCTTTGCGCCGTACGTATTATTGTTTTGATGTTGTGGCAATGAAGAAGTGCGACAGTTTCTTGATGGAAAAGCGACGTAATTACACCGCAAGTTTCAAAATTAAAGTGATTTTGTTCGCTGAAGAGTTTGGAAATTGAGCCGCGGGCCGTGAATTCGGAGTAAATGAAAAGTTAGAGCGGGGCAGGAGGAATTTTTCTCACTTATAAGTCGCACCCCAAGTTTTAAATAATTTTTTTTAAATAAAATGTGCGACCTATATGCGATAAAATACGGTTTTGTTTATTCATTGAAAACATATTTTTTACGCACATCAAACCAAAAACATAAAAAAAAAAATTCGACGTTCTCCTTACTATACGTGCAGTGTCTTTACAGCAAAATTCTCACTTTTCAGATGATTAATCTATTCTATGTATACACAGCTCGATACAGTCCTATGCTTCAGAGCATCCACTCAGAATCCAAAAGTTTTTCTTTTAAGGCATCTACAGCCACNGATACAGTCCTATGCTTCAGAGCATCCACTCAGAATCCAAAAGTTTTTCTTTTAAGGCATCTACAGCCACTGGAATGCTATAAACGTTGTATAATGCTTCATTTGCAGTCTTGAATGCCCGCCGGCTGATTTCTTCATCCAAAGAATGAGGCTTTTCATAGGCACACTCAAGCCAAACATTACATTTTGCCCTTGAATGAAGATTATTTTAGGTACAATCTATTCGATATGGTATCACTAATAGCTAGTGCAGGACATTTCTTAACTTCAGGAACTTTTCCTTTACAGTTATTTATAAGTCTCTTCAGCTTATCACTTCGTTTGAACAGATGTTTGCATTTAACACATTGTTGCATAACACAGGAAGGACCCTTCACTGAAGTGGTTCTTTCGTGATTCCGTGCACTTTGGCTGTGGTAAATATCTTGTCACAGTAACAACAACGAAGTCATCGATGACGATACTGCTTTAGGTGCTCCATCCGAAGAAGTCGATGATATTCCCGAAAAAGAAGATGGTGACATTGCTGTACGTGACCCATCCGAAGAGACGAAGGCGCAGTCGGCGTCTTACCTGAAGAAGTCGATGGCAACACTGATGTAGACGACCTATCCGAAGAATACGAATGTTCTTTCGACGTCATACCTGAATACGTCGATGGCGATGCTTCTTTAAGCATGCTGCTCGAAGAAGTCTATGCAACTGCTGGTATTACTCCCGAAGAAGTCGATGGTCTAGCTGTTACCTATCCCGAATAAGTCGATAGCTTCGTCTGTAACATGTGCGAAGAAGTCGATGGCACTTCCATAGACCCCATTAGATTTGGAATATCCAAAGACATCACAGATGCCGAATAAGACTTTGACTCAAACGCGAAGCTGCAAAAGCCAGCCGAGACGATCCACATTGCACATGAACCACTGTCAAACTAACTTCTCAGTTTACACTCAACTCCTTTTAATATACTCATTAGCAAATGCTATGATATCATGATGACATAGTACCAAACATATTACGTCAATAAGACATCGTGCTGACATCGACCAGCCAATCACATAGTTACCATGTGATTGCAGCTGGCCAACAGCATGCAGGATCTTAGCTTCGGACATAGAACCGCAATTAGCTCCTCACCTAGCACTGCACTTATCACCGCACTTAGCATGCCACATACCATAAATGCACCACAATTACACATAATGACCCATAATGACTCACAAATTACTAATAAATGATTCTCGATTACCCTCAAGTGACACCTAATGACATATAATTAACACATAAATGACACTTAAAGTCCCACAATGACCCACATATTGAACCGTTGGGGGATATCTAACAGAATATTCAACCCGCTCACATTTGCAAATACGAATGTAAACCTCCTTTCATGAATAAAATATATAACCCGTGTTGCAATAGAAAAACCTAAGACAATTTTGAACCAATTTAAGTATACATATACATATATACACATTATATATGCAAATATATACATTTAAGCATATATATACACACACATGTGCATGAAACCAAATAAATTTATAGAGAAAACAGGCCACACATTACCGAAATAGGGGAAAAAATTTCCAAGTAACAAATCTAACACAATACACTTCATGCACCGAACAGTGTTACATATCTATATTTCCGAATCAAAGCGATATTATACTGTGAAAAAACCTAATAATTTAATTTGTATTAATCTTAAATCTTCAGAGGAAACATATATGTTCACAAACAAAAAAAACATGACAATTGAAAACAAAATAATTATAGCCCATTCCTCTTATACAATTTTTAAACATTCGCTGGAATTGTCCAGAAAGTTCTTCAAACCAATCGCGAACAGTTGTGGCCCGGTGACATGGCAAATTCTCATCCATAAATATTCCATCTTTATTTAGTAACATGAAGTCCATGAAAGGCTGCAAGAGGTCTCCAAGTAGCAGATCATAACACTTTCCAGTCAATGATCGGTTCAGTTGGACCAGAGGACCCAGTCCATTCCATGTAAAAACAGCCCACACCATTATGGAGCCACTAACAGCTTGCACAGTTCCTTGTTGACAAGTTGGGTCCATGGATTCATGGGGTCTGCGCCACACTCAAACCCTACCCTCAGCTCTTACCAACTGAAATCGGGACTCATCTGACCAAGCCACGGTTTTCAAGTCATCTAGGGTCCAACCGATATGGTCACGAGCCCAGGAGAGGCGCTGCAGGCGATGTCGTGCTGTTAGTAAAGGCACTCGAGTCGGTCTTCTGCTGGCATAACCCAGTACAGCCAAAATTCGCCGTACTGTCTTAACGGACACATCCGTCGTACGTCCCACATTGATTCCTGCGGTTATTTCATGCAGCGTTGCTTGTCTGTTAACACTGACCGTTCTGCGCACACGTCGTTGGTCTCTGTCATTAAGTGCAGGTGGTCGGCTACTGCGTTGTCCATGGTGGGAGGTTATGCCTGGAATTAGGTATTCTCGGCACACTCTTGACACTGTGGATCTCGGAATGTTGAATTCCCTAACCATTTCCGAAATGGAATGTCCCATGCGTATAGCTCCAACTACCTTTCCGCGTTCAAAGTATGTTAATTCCAGTCGTGTGGCCATAATCACATCAGAAACATTTTCACATGAATAACTTGACTACAAATGAAAGGCCAACCAATGCACTGCCCATTTATACATTGTGTACGCGATACTACTGCCAAATGTATTTTGCATATTGCTATCCCATGACTTTTGTCACCTCACTGTATACGCACTGTGGCAATGTTTAAGCCCACATGCCAGTGTAATGCATATACATACAAACGATACATATTCGAAAGATGAGAATTGAGAGCTAAATCACGTATTATCGGTGTTCATTTTTGCAACAAACTTTGTACATCTCCATCATGCCCAGAAGAGTTCTGATGTTTGCCGGCATTTTAGCAATCTATCAGCCCCTCCGGATGCCACGAAGCAACAAATCTCGTATAATGAAATATTTAAGTAAAAGATTAACAAAACAAAATATTAAAAATACATATCTTTACTTACATGAGGTTTATAACCTATGCAAAATTAAAAAAATTCCAAGCTGCAGATGAGATTAATCAGAACCCACACCCCTTGTCTAACATATCTACAATCTTAACCACGAGATCAACATAACTTGCGTCAGAAGTATTTATTTTTATATTAGTTATACTTGCAAGTATGTACAAAATGTTAACCAAAAAATTACGGTTTCTATTGCAATTTTGCAAATCAATATATACCTACTTCTTCAAATAAGGAAGTTATTTCATTAAGAAGAATACACTTTGATACGATTACCACACAAGAAGCGAGGCTGGGTAAGGCAGGAATACGGCCAACTACTATTATTAAACCAATATTCGCAAGCAACTGCGACTCGAATGCGTTAACTAAGATTGTAGGAATCGGCAGAAGTACGTACAATATCAGGGTCTGGCTAACACAGTGGGGTCGAAGCTATTTCTTCAACACCTAACGGCAGTAAACCCGCCCAGGATACAAGGGAGTGCCAATAAGAATCAAGGATCTCGGAGAAGGTGGGAGTGAAGGGGAAGTGTAATGCACTCGGTGCCTAATGGCGGGGGTGTCAGTCGGCGTCGGTCCTCCCTGAACGGCGTCTCAGAGCGGCGATTGGTGGTAAGTGTCTTACATTAGGGTGAGAGAGCGATCCCGGAGCCCCTTATATCCTTGTCCTCCCATAACAGATTGTCCTTCACACCTACCTCCATCCCTAGCCCCACTTACTACATAACGATGTAATTATTACAAGTTTAATCAGTAAAAATCCCCTGGAAATAATTATTTGAACGTAATTAATTATTATCTGACCCCATTTCATTAACTGCATTAACTATATTTCCTTAAGAGGTATACAAATTTGCTGTATTTCATATTAAGGGATCCGTGTAGCTAGGAAACATTAACAGTTAATAAGTAATACGGTCACGATTAACTGATATTTTCGTTTTCTTACGATTTATTGAGGTGTTTTGGGCGTTTAACGTTTTTTTAATTCGAAATACATTTCTTTTTGCACAAAACTACAATTTCCATCGCCCATAGATTTCACACAAACAGTTATATACGGTTTTACGTTGTTGAGTGTCCACCGTTATGCTGAAGCTCTTGGATACTGGTCAATATTGTACAAATATTTCTTCATGTCTATTACAAACGCACCCTTGTAGATTTACAATCGAGTTGTTTTACATTTGATATCTTTGTGTTCTTTCAAGCATTTGTAAAAGTTACAAACAATTTCTCAATAGAAATTTCAAAAAATATTTTATAATGTATAGCAGATTGTATCACAAAATTTGTATCATATTTACCACCATTCTAGACCACTACGCCCATTGATTAAAATCTAAGATTGATATATATTAAGAAAAAAAATAAGGGGAAAGGTCCCAGACATCTTAGATTTATCAATTATTGCCATTGGTTTACTTTAAATTTGTTTAACGATCTTTTCGGCATGGTACGGCATAAAGCTTCTTTTAGGTTTATCGTATTGCAACATCTTTATTACTGATATTGAGATTTTTAATCTTTAAATGCCAGAAAGTCAAAATTTTGCTTGGCCTGCAATCCCATATGTTACAGAAACCAAGTAATAGGGACTTTAGAAAATGTACGAAACTGTGCGCAATATCCCGTTGATCAGTAAACCTAATAAAAACCTTGTAATGCAGATAGAAGGGAAAAAATTTCCTTTATCCGAGATGTAGGGGACATTTCCGCCTTTAATTATGTCAGTCACGATTTTTAGTATAGGCATTCACTTAACTTTACGGGAGACATGATACTTAACTTTATCTTTAAAAAGTGGACCAGGTGTTTAACATACCTTATCCACGTTTCGCTCGTTTTCCGAAGTCTTATTGTCCAGTTGTCTTTGTAGGTCGCCAACCTGCAAATGTTAAACAGGAAGTACCTACAGATTAAAAATCTAGCAAACAACAAAATAGATTATACTTTCACTATAAACTGTTATGGTATAAATTGCACAAAGATAATGGATTAAAAGGACTATATGCCTATAAAAACTTCCTTTTTTTTCGTTGGAACTGGTTGAAAGGTATTTAAAGATGGCATAACTATTTTTGCACATTTTAATATCGCCTTAAGTATAGATATTGCCGAGGGAACATTAACGCCATTTAATTCTTCACAGCTACACAGTTGTCATGATCAAATAGTTTGGCCAGTCTGTTTTTCCTCGTGAGTTAATGCAACAAATACTGCCCACCAAAACATGAAATATTTCCGGTTGAATAAACCTAACGTTATTAATAATTACAAACCTTCATCTGGTCTGAACTTTTCTTGCCATAAAACCACAGAGATAAAAGGACATACTCCGGGGTACTCGGTAATTACGTTAAAAAGGTTACAGTTTAATACGAACCATACAGTAAATATGGGGCAGTGGTACATCGCCAAGTATAATTTTCTATTAAACACATGGTGTTTAAAGCTATTGTGCTTACGAATTACATTTAAAAACCAGTTAAAATCTTAAAAACTCAACATATAGAATTTGTGGAAAAATGTTAATGCTATTAAAAATTTTATATTTTCAAGCCCCAGTATCGATGTTTCTTTATAAAATACATTTCTTGCATTGCTTTCATTCCTTTTTGAGTTTATAAATTGCAAAATATAAAAGTTAAAGAGAAACTTCCTGACTGTCAAATATTAATTATTATATAACGTAGTATATGTTATAAAAATACGCCATAAGAAAACGGAAACCTTATTTTAGTTTGAGAAACACGCATAGTCGTAGTTAAGAAATATTCTCTAAGCTCTGTTCAATTTCGTTGTTTTCTCTTTCATGTATATCATGTATGTCGTGAATCTGCAAATGTTTAAAAGCACAATGAAGATAATTTAAATTCAAATACAAGAAATTTCAGTTGCAAACTAAACTATGTGCTATCACTTTTACAAAACTAAATATATTTACGTCTTCATTAATTTTCAGATGCACTCCAAAAGGTAGTTCTTATATCGTGAGTAATATGGGTATTGAAATGTGTGAAGGGCAACGTTTCTATTTTTTCCCGTGTGGTGACCCCATTTCCAGTGAATTTTGTGCTCCAGAAGTCATTTTTACCACACCCAACAAGCCAAGCACATCTAGGGATAGAGTAAAAGGGAAATAATTTTTAATATTACATACTAAACCACTTTTTGCCTCAAATATATGCCTACACAAAAATGTGAGAAGAAATCTGAAAATAGGAGTAGGAAAAAAAGTGGAATTTAAAAATCCTTCTGTCATCCGTTCTTCATGAGTGTAATGTAGTTTGTTATTGTTAGACATGTCGATTTTTTTATTTGTAAAATAAACGAATGTTAGTATACAGATGCGTGCTCGTCATGACAAATTTACATTTCCAGAAATATCAGAGAACAAGCTAACCTTCCTCCACACTTAACAAATGTAAATTTCTGACATTAAGAAATTGTAATTACTTAAATATATCATTTAAACTTATTTGCACTTTCTAGTAAACAGGGTATAAAAAACTACAACACATTCATTTTTACATATTTTAGTTATTTATTATTTAAAGTATTGACTTGCACAGTGATGAAACTTATTTAAGATCTTTTAAAACTTTACATGGGATTATATGAAAGATTGATAAACTATACAACAAACGGAACAGGTTGTAGTGGTTAAAAAAATCTTTAATTTATATGTATTCTGATACATGTTCAATGATATATAATGTATGTTGGATTGTTTGTTAATGACAGACGTCTCGACATGTGTAGAATTCATTACGCAATTTAAAGTGGCGCGTGCAAGAGAGTGGCATAGTGGCTACACGTGTTCTCTGTTGACTCGCCATTAGTAGCATGGCCCAGCTGAAAACACACCTGCTGTTTCGTGTGGTTCCAGGGATGAGAAGGAAATGGAAACTTAATTTGCCCAATAAAGAGGACTACATTATAATGGCACCACATAATGCCAATTGAACAACAGTTATCTTCATTCCGTAGCAATTTCCATATTTAGACAATGCAATCAGGTGTGATGAGATATATCTGTTACACAACCACCTTGCGCCTCTTACTGCCAAGTAGTTATCCATAAATATAAGAAACCTCTTACTTGACAGGGACAGATAACGCTGTACTGTTTGTGGTATTAAGAATTATATAATTATTCCAGACAAACATGTACAAAAATTAATTCAGAGATCTGTTTCTGACCAATTACATGCAAAGTTAATGAGATATACCATTTTATGCAATGTCTTCAAGTACTCTTAAAACGTCAAATTTAAGACCAACAAATTGATTTCCGCAATACGAACAACTTTAGTTCCTTGGCACTGACGTTTTATTATGTATGCATTTTCTGTACTCAGCTCATCACCATTAATAACTCAAACACGTGTAGTAAATTTAAAAAATATGTTATCAAAGTAATGCAAATATAATAAGTCAGCTGGTTGTTTCAGTATATTGGAAACTATGCGTGTTGTTAGACAGAGCCAAATAGGGTAAAAATGGATGGTTGTTTCATTTTTTTGCTGTCTTGCTTGTACCGATTGAAAAGAAACACTTTGCTATCTAGTTACACTCACTTGATTCAAATTAACACAAGAACTGACTGTTTATAATCGCTGATTACTGGAACGACGATATATAATGTTTCAGATTCTTAGGTGCAATGTAAACAGTATGCGTTGAAATAGTAATTAAAAAGCTGATTTCTCGTTTATTGGATTGGCCGTGGACTTGTTATAGACAGTCCGCAAGTCTTTCGCCCATGTCTCACACAAATATGTTGCTGGGACTCGATGTGTCAACTCCTGTTGTTTGATTTTAGAACTTGACCAACACACACTTGCAACACAGCACTTTACTTATCCTCTCAGGACACAACACAGAACTCACATATATGCAAATTCTTTGCGTAGGTTCAGGAGGAAATTTTGAAAAATTTGGATGTGTTAGACGGGTGTTAGTGAGCAGGTTATTATTTGATACGAAATTTATAAACACTATTTCAAATACGAAAACACGTCCAGAAGGTTTATTATAAATAAAATATATAGAATATTGTCAATGTTTAAATGTGCATGTTATGAAATATAAACATTTTATTAATTAGGCACGTATAATTATGGGATAATTTTCCTTTACTCTGGCTGTACTTATATACTAGTTAAAAGTTCAAGGGGCTTAAAATTAATTTAAATTGTTTAGTTTGCAAGTAAAGGCTATTTATTTGTATGTGGAACAAACGAATCCATTAAAGACTATTTTCAATTCTCTTTATGCAAACGTAAGAAACACAGTTTTCATAGATAGTTTTCAAGAATGAAAAAAAATATAAATAACGAATATCAACAAATTGAGTATAAAAAAATATAAAAAAAGACAGAAATTGGTTTCGGTGTGTAGAAGGGAAGACTTATGTGATTTGTAATTCTTTGTAAGCAACATAGATTTACGCGCTAGTGACTGTCAAGGCCTAGTCATTCCTCTGTAATAGCACGACTACTTTATGTAATACCTTCCCTTATTATATCCTAATACAATAGTGTTTACCATTTAGATGCTTATTTTATGTAGATATTGTGACATGCCGTATTGTCCAAGGAAATTTGCTGAGATGAAAGTAACAGATGTACAAAAACCGCGCACCTAATTTTCTTGCAAAACACAGCGAATGTATCTAAATACAGGAGCTTGCGAAAATTTGAGCGGGCGTACCACTCATCAAGCTGCAAGTAAAGGAAGCTAAGTATCGCTTTTATACGAAGTTGGGAACTTACCTACGCATTTGACTCTTTCCTGAACAAATGTAGGAACTACACAATGTATGTATAGTTGAAAACATTGCTGTTCCCGCTTTATATCTAAACGAATACACTGGTATGGCCAATTTCTGAATAATTAATTGTGTGTCCTTAAGCACATATGCACAAATTTTGGCTGCTTGTCTTAGCATTCAGACTATAATTTTCCTTCCGATTTGTCTGTGAGGAAAAGCACAGCAACTTTTTTATCTCCATAATTTCCATGGGCAGGGAAAACCTCGTGACGCGCATTAAAATAAACTCGTCTAATTTCTGCACAGGCGGGCGAAATATTATTTACATTACATGTACATTTTTCTTCATTATGTTCTCAAAAATTAATCTTTGAGCATATGTAAGCACGTTTTCATACAAAGAGAATTTGTTAGCACCACTCACTCTTGCCTTACATCTGATGAACTCACGAGCAAATAATTTAAACTGAACTATTATCAAATATTGACATTATCTGAAGGACCACATGACCAACCTTGAACGAAAGCACCTTTATTCAGTAAATTACCTATCACAATAGATCCTCAGCAATCAAATCAGGGAGATAGAAAATATTTTAAACCATAACAGGGAAGAATACCTTAATTCAACAGCATAAATAATTTACGTCGAAGAATATTTCTAAATAATTTAATAGGATTTAAATTTACATAACTCCATAAGATATTACAGGTAAGCATCCTACATCTAGCTACCGTTTTTCCCAAATAACCAGATTATTATGATACCAATAATGACACTAGATATTATGCCTCAATTCAGCCACTGTAAATTTTTTATTCCTGTTTAAAATAAGTTATAAATGCTGGTCATAAGACACTTAAAACAACACATATGAATATGTAATTTTTATTAATATTTTAATGCAATAAAGTATTTAAGCACAACAAACGGATTAACATAATATTTATAGGTAAATTTGCTTAACAAAGAAGACTAAATTATTTATATTTATAACATGTTTGTAAATATTGGCTTGTTTCCTTACCGTATGGTTTTTATTGTGAAGCTGGTTTTTCAGATCTTTGATTTCTTGGGTAAGTAAAGAATAAATAGAATTCATGTTATAAAAAAAAATTATTGAAAAAATATAAATGCACGATGGAAATAGGGATCTATTATGTTTTTAGCTTACACTTTCTGTAATGTTGGGCGTCTCTGTAATTACATACCAAACAATCATCCATCAAATTACATTTTTAGTATTGCTGTGTTTTGCAAGTCGCTGATATAGACGCATACGAATGCTATCAGAATATAAAATAACTGGAAGAACTGTTACTGACATTAATTATGTACACAGTTTACTTACTTACTTAATAATTAAATTTCGTATAACGTGAAATATCTTTATAACTGGTGTTCTTTACAGCCTCTGAGCAGCCGCAACGACAAACAAAACTAATATGGCGACTGCCGTAAGTACGCTAATACGTTCAGCAGATAAGCAACTTCGAGTAATTGCCAACTATAGACCCTCAGTGTACTATACTTCTAATAGGGAGAGCGCTGGTAAGTACGTAGTGACGTCACAGATAGAGCCAAGTACGGACTTATGCATACTTGGAGAGAAATTCGGATACAGCTTGCATTCTCGCGCCATCACTAACGCTCAGTTACACAGCTTCTCACCGCTCAATTCAAACAACACATCAGAAATAAACTAAGCTTTTTGCGGAAGTAAAACATAAATAAATGCTATAGAAGATAATCCATGTCTACAGGATATTAAACACAAAATACAAACAACCTAATTGGTGCGATTCTACACTACAGCGATGCAAAACGTTCTAGGAAAACGTTTTGCCAGAATTTTGTATTCTCTTAGAACTATATGTAACACCGAATTTAAGCATACAATTTGGCAACACAAATACACTGCAGGTCGAAAAACTAACGCTCGCACGATGCATCGGAGATTTTAGAGAAGTAATTGTTAATTTTATTAATACACATGATTACAAAAAAAATTGCAACTGAACCATTACATATGGATCTGAGGAATGCCTCCTGGTTATAATCAATAGTACATCGAACCTCCTCGCACTGCGATACATGTTGCAACACTGTGTGGTATGAAGCCCAGCTGACACTGGCTGTTGTCCTGGGGCACACGGGCCAACTGTTGTTGGATATTGTGTTCCAAATCCTGGATACTGAGGCACGGCGGCAATTGGAGTTTCAACTGGTCCCACACATGCTCGACAGGTGACATGTCTGGTGAGCGGGCAGGCCATGGTAGTGTTCAGACATGATGCAAGGAGTTCTGGGCGACCGTGCCATGTGCGGTTGGCTTTATCTTGCTGGAATATCGCACCAGGAATTCCGGCCAGAAAACGGAGCAGATGTTGACTTTATAACACTGGATCATTATTGTTCCACGTAATATAAAGAGAGCGGATCAAATATTTTGGGATATGGCTCCTCCCTAGGTCAAAATGCCTGCCACTGGGAAAGTGCCGCTCGATTGCGAGAATGGGATTGTAGCGTTCACCAGATTTTCTCGACACCCGTGCGCGATGACCAGTCCCCATTACTAAGTGGCATTATTCTCCGTGTGTGCCTTTAAGTAAGCACTGCTCCCAACCGCATAAGGTAATATGGCCGTAATGACCGACATGGTGGGCTTTATGATAATACTATCGCCCTGCCGTTATTTATTTTTCACCCTGTACACTTGCTTGGTAGCGTCTGGTGTTTCTCGTGTTAATGCGGCGTAGGCTACACGCCGGTGTCTATGACAGATGGTCTGTGCTTGCAGCGTCACTGCTGGATGTGTGGTCATGTGCATACCGGTCCGTAGTCTCGCTGTTCACGTCGTTTCGTGGTTGTCACATGACCACTTCGTAGTTCGCTGTGTTCATTGTTTGGCTGTGTAGATCATTACGAATGCAACACTGAAGCATGATACTTCAAGTTGGCGAAAAATGTAATGTAATATTGCAATTTTTTTCTAGATTAACATTTAAAAGTATTCTTTAAACTTCTTTTATCGTGTTAATCGTAAATTTTTGTCCCTCGCCCTCTTTGAGGAACTTATCTGCGATTCGCAGCTTGGCCGGCAGAGTGTAATTGTGTAATGACTTCAAGAGGCCCGTGGTGCCATCTCGCGGTAGTTTTAGCAAGTTATTGATCTTTCTCCTGTCACTTCGCACTAAAGGTTAGTGTGAGATGTTTTAACACTCTTGTGAAGAGGACAAGCGATGAGCAGAGCACTTACTGTTCACTTAAGCACCTATTTCACATCGGGACATAGATGTAGTTCACGTAACACGGAGAATGACTTTTGCATCTTCAATTCCTCGTATGTATTTATTAGGACCTATTGTTGATGGTTACGAATTTGGTGTCTAAGAAATTCGAGTGGAGTGAAGCCATTGGCGAAGACACACAAGTATACCAACTGAATTCCTCACACGAAGAATATCCTACTAGCAGAATATATGTTGTAAGTTTCCACTTGTAAATATCGCTTGCTTTAATATAACTGTCAATGTTAACTGTCTGCACATTAATGATAATCAAGTATGCTAAGATATCCCATTTTCTTGTCATAACTTTGTTTGCTAAAGTACTCAGAAAACACGAAATTGAGTGAGAAAAGGGTTTTCGACCAGTGCATTGGTACTAAGGCAGCAAGCGCCCTGTGCCCATATTGGAAAGAAGGGCTTGATACCGAGATGGAAGTTTGCCCATATCATAATTATACACATGCTAGTTTATTGTACAATACCAACTTAAAGCACATTAACTGAGGAGTTCTACTGAACGTAGGTGTGTGTTTGTGTCCTTTGTATGAAGGTTGCGGAGCGATTAGGGATGTTTTATTTAATATATTCAAAAATTTAATCACGTCATATCAGAGTGTTCTGGGCATCAATTTCTGCAATTCGTTATTGCCATTAAAGACACCCAGGACAACAAACCTTCAACGCCATTAAGAAAACCAGATTAATTCGTCTAAACGTTTATGTATTCACAACACGTAGCACGCAGCGTCGCTTATATTGTGATTGGCAGGGGTATTGACGTGGGACCATGACATGCAAAAATACTCTCCCATTTACCTTAACATGATTCGACTCAGAAAATTACCATTTAAATACATCTGCCATTGATACAAAGCGCGATGGAAAAACAAAACTTTGATTTTTACGAAAAGTCTAATATGAAAATCTTACTGTAGGATGTAGCAGAGATCAAGGTCATATCATGAATTTATATAATTGTAAAATTTATAATCTCCGTTGTGAACCTTTGCGATTACGTCAGGCACATCTTCATGTTTGTTAATAATGCCTTGCGCCCTAGGGTGAAAACGAACCCATGCCTTCGCAAGTAAAATTTCTGAACATCGCAACTCAGTCCTTCACCAGAAATTAGTAATTGTTTATTCTATTAAAATGATGGCAGTCATAAATGCAAATCCTTTTCCCGATTCGTAGATATTTACAAACTGTTCTATAAACACTGCGATAATCACCACCCCAGAGAACCATGAAATGTGGCGATGGATATCAGGCACCCTTTTTATATTTATTGTTTGGCACCGACACAGGACCGGACACGCTCAACACTTCACACCATTCTCTCGACAGCAGTTGTACAGCTACCAGAGCGAACTCTTACCATCAAGGTGAGCTAGGTTCGATTACCGGCGGGGGTCGCACTTTTGCGCATGTGGAAAGGTGATTGATGCCATTGCCAACAGTATCACCAGTGATGGATTCGGCAATTTCTGGCAAATTTTCTTGGAACCCTTCACCTTCTTCACCGACATAACGTACTCAACCATTTCAGCTGCTATGCTCTCTCTCTCTCTCTCAACTCAAAACACATGGTGTCCCCTGAAAACTATATACTGGTGTGGGTGGGTGTTTATGTGCTTTATGAAAGTCGCTAAATACCAACATTTATCTAATCAGATCACTGACGAAGAGTAACCGACGCGCCTGAACGTAATTGCTATGGTTAAAAACATTTTTTATGCTTTTTTACAATCATATATTCACGAATCAATCGTCATGTCTGTTATATTCGACAAAAAGGTATTCATATCAGATTTTTTCGTCAACATTCAAAGTGATGTTTTTCCTTCAATATTAGTATCAACAGCAGTAGTACTTTAACGATTATTTCCCGAGTCGATACATATCAGGGTTCATGGGAGGGTATTTTTGGTTGTCATGATCCCTCTTCAATGCCCCCGCTTATCGCAATCGAAGCGATGCTAGTTTGGGGGCTTACACAGTACCAAATTTAACCCAAATTAAATGGTGCCTGCAACACTAAAAAATTACGAACCACAAGTTGTAGAAGATGAATAATGACACAAAAGAGAGATAAGAGTTTCGCAGTTTATTTACCGGACTGGGATTTGGAACTTTTTATTGATGTATATCAGTGAATTTCTGACTTTGAGACGTGTTCATACGCAGCAGTATTACATTTTTTTGCTATTCTGTATGGAGAAGTATTGTGAATTGAAATGAGCTCAAGTTCCAAAACCACAAATAATACACAATGTTTTTCGACTTATAAAGAAGAATAGAAAGTTTTTGAAAAAGGTTGGAATGCTTACAAACGTGGATGTGTTTTATTGTATATAAATACAATTGACATAAAAAGAGAAAAAGTTGTAGTGAAGAATTCATAGCATCACAACATGGGGCAATTTAAATGAGCAAAGTAAAAAAAAAATGTTCTGTAACCAAAATATGGAAAAGTGTTGCCCAAAGCGAATAATCAATTTAATATTTATTCCACTTCCCAAAAAGGATAGGGATAATTCGTGTATTACACTTCCCACTAATGAATAATAATAGAATCTACTTCTACTGAGGACCGTCCATTCCTCCACAGACCTGAAGCAAGCGACCAACTCACACACTACACATTTTTGAAACCAGCATATACAACGTGTTTCTAAAACATGGGGCGAACTCTGGCAGTGTGTTTCTGAGGAAAATATAGGACTGAAATGGAAGTACCACTTTTCCCGCCTAGTGATTATTAAGAGAGCTGTGTGACATCGAAAAATCCTCATTAAACAGCCATACCCAGTTTTTTGTTTTGCCTACCTGGTATTCAACATATCTTTTGTTTTGAATGTTCAACATGAATTATCTCACAAAATGTTCACTTGATTATGTTCTGACAAGACGACGTTTTTGTTAATTCAGACGTGCTAGCTCACAGGATGTCTTTAAAAATTGCGTAGGACCAATTGTTAGCGAACTTTGATGGAAACTTAAATGACCAACAGACATTTCCAAAAGTAAGGGGAAAAAATATTATCAAAAACGTTTATATTAAACACTATTCACACATATGTGTCTTCACAAGTGTTTTCTGATATTCAGGCTTTATTCTGGTACTAACAGAAATAATAATTATTTTATATTCTTGGGTATATCTTACATGTACTTGTTTCTGGCATTACAAATGTTAGATTCCGTAGTTTTTGAACCATTCCATGTCACAACTACGAAGTTTGTGATTTTGAGACTTACAGATAAAATAAATGTAAACACAGGCACTAAATTTATCCAGAGTTATTGATATAGAGGTAATTTGTAATTAATTGTAAGATATCCTCAGCAAAATATATTTTACAAAAAGTTATAGACTGCTACAGATAAAAAATATTAAACATTTTCCTTATTTTGAACAATAATTTAAAATTGCAAAACTTTTCCTAAGCGTTATTAGACTTATTTTTTAAAGTTTCACACAGTGTGTTACTTGAACGAGAATTATTTTAATAAACTAAGTTATTTAATTTTTATTTTTTACGAGTCTTCAAAGCACTAAATTATTGTTTTGACCTATCGTTTGAATAAAAATATGTAGTCTGAATAATTTTTACTTGACGAAATAGTACTAAGTATAAGAATTGCATAGGATTATAAGAGCAACCTTTTTTTTACCCAGCAATTTTTAATGCACGGTGAACTTACTCTCCTTGAGCAAGAAAAACGTAATTTGCGTGTCTGCTAATTCGGTGACGTCAGCCCAAGGAAACGCTAAAGTATAGGCAACCTATGTTGGCTTAAGGTGATAGCTATTTGCGTATTTCAGTTGTTGCTTTGAAATTTAATCACAAAACTCTTTTATGCATTACTGTAACAGTGGAAATATCTTGTGTGACTTTTCTGTTTTGAACTTTTGACTTTTTAAACACGATTGTTTCGTTTCGTCTAGAAGAGTTTTAATAGTGCAGATTGAATAATATGTCATATACTTAATCATTGTAAAAACGAAAGAAATCATAAATAAGTATTCCGCATCATATAATGCTCCATGACTACAATATTACGCTGCATATATTAACGATAACGTTAACTTTAAATAAACTTAAATATCATAATTTTAGTTATATTTATGATACTAATAATGAACGTACCTTTTCCAAATTCTGTTCACTCTCTCTGGATTTTGCCTCAAATTTCACTTGCAGATCATTCAGCTACAAAAATATACAACAGAAAACAACACAAATAAATTATTTCAAATATAAACCTTCTCAAATTTGTATTTTTTTTATGCTTTGTTATTTTACAGATGAACAGAAAACTTGCAAATATATTTAATAACATGAGTTATATTGCTGCCTCCTTTAAACAAAGTATATATTAATTTCAAGTTTTAAATACATAAGAATTATTCCTTTGGTTATATATTTAGTGTTTTAAATAACAAAGGATCTTAATTTGGGTCTCAGTTAACGTATGGTCAGGAATTTTGTTACACATTTTTTATTTATTACACGATGACCAGTCAAAGCGGCAGACGAAGAGTATTACAAGTAGACATACAAATGAAAGTATTAATGTGGAATCTACAGTGCCGAACACTGAAACATTGTTATTGTTATTTCCTACTTTCTTCCCCATGTGTTGCATTCTAGTTCACTGTTACTAGCGCTTGTGTAGCGGCCGTTACCGTCCGGAACTCATAAGGAGTACAGCTTCATGGTCTAACATTTCTTGCAGAATATACCTTCACTCCCTGGTCACCTCAGATAAAACAAATTGAATATCGTTTGGAAACCAGCCAAAAACAGATGAGAAAACAGCGGCAGTTATTATTGACTGTTTACATGAATTGCGACGTGCAGAAAAATACATTGTCCTAGAATGACACAACATATTTCTAACAGATGAAAAAATATTTTTTTATATTTTTTATCTATCAGTGTGGAATAAAGATTGATTTATCTGTGATATGCAATATTTATATGGAAAATGTTTAAAAGACAACAAAAATATACACAAATTGAATTTTGTAGCCATGTGGAATGAAGTTTAAGATATTAGACCGAGCCATGAGTTAATGTGTTATTGTGGATGGAAATGTTGCGGAGTGGCCAAGTAAAAGGCCAAAAATGGTGGAAAATTAAAAGTTATTAGCGACGCGAAAGTTGCTGGTAAGGAACATGTAATCCTTGTGTGTATTATAGTCCCACAGCGTGCAACGGGAGAAGACTGCAGGTTTGTAAGTTATTCATTTCCTTTACGGCCCATTCGACAATGACGCGGAAGCGAATACAATTATCAGACAAATGTTATAACTCCCACAGCTGTAGTTTCTCACCATGTCAATAACCTCAAAATGCACGCGGTAAAAAAGCACATCTAGAGATTATTTGCAGCCATGTGCGTTTGTTATGCAGAGATAACTTGGTTATGGTGATGTCGAGTGACGTGTATAGCATCCACTATTATTGGCCAAGGTTTGTTATGTTGCCTCGCATTATAAAACGAGCACACAGGCGGCAATACGTATCTTCCTTATGTTGTCACATTCCGCATATATGATCTTACACTTCCTTGTCACTGTAGAATGGTGCTATTACTCTTTACGTTATTGTTAATATTACCTGTTCGGTAACTTGTGACACATTATTATTACAGCAATAATATATTTCATATTATCAGATAGCATCAGCGACAAAGGTATTTGATAAATACCTGGGTTATTATTTTCTGTTGCCAAGTGCTCCAGGCAACAATGTTTTGTTGTAATTGGGGAGGAAGCTCGAAACAAATTACAGAATAAACTCAACGAAACGGCTTCCAAAAAGGATCAAGATGCTCATCTGTCAGGATTAATCGTGGTGCACAAAATCACGCAGCATCATCCACGGACACAGGATTTTGAAATGGAGGAGGACCATACAGCATCGTAAAGATACGAAATCCGTATGAACGGGAGGGATGTCAAGGTATGTCAATATACTTCCTTTATTCTTCACAGTATTTCAAAGACAGACTCACAAGACTGCCAAATAATTTGATAATGGAAGGGTTTGCTCCCAAATACAAACGCGGTAAACACGACAACGGGGCGAATAAAACGCCTGCACCAGTTGTTTCTATGATTGAACATGACGTTAAACCATATCCCGCCAGGAAGTATCACTGCTCTGTGCGAGATAATCCGGACCGTCGTTATTTACAAGAATTTCAAACTATCAAGGATATGAATTCCGAGTTTCTCAGTTGGTATCACATTAATGTTCCCTACAAAACTAATTGTGATATTTTTAATACGTTCTAAATTCACTTAGTATATCCTAGATAAGATACATGCGCCATTTGCGATTTCTTGAAAAAAATCTTAATGCTGCTGAAACTGACAGAGAAAGGAATGACCTAATACCCCAAAAATCTTGCACTTGAGAAAAGCCGAGGCGTTCTTGAATGGCAAAAGTGATATAGTTTGCAAGCACAGCAAGACCTGATAACGTGCTTATCTTTTAATTAAATGCAAAATATATCCTTCCCCCACACACCTTCTAACGTTGTATACTATTCACGACAATTGTGGTACGTTGTTTCTGGAATGCATTTTTTGGGGGATAACAACGTCACCATATACAGATATTGGGAACACGTGGGTAGGAAGGACCTAACCAAGTTACGTCTATGATTCTCCATTACATCAACAACATTTCGCTCAATCATCGCAGGGAAGAACTTGTTTTGATCAGGGACGGTTGTCCTGGTCAACATAAACAATGGCTTACTTCTTGTATTGTTTGGTTCACATTTTGCAAATATTTGAAAGAGTTATTTGCTTGTTCCCAGTTCGTGGCCACTCCTACCTTCCTAATGATCAATTCTTTTCTTTGATCTCGGCACATAAAAGAATACTACAACAGCTGAAATGCCAAGAACGTGGGACTAGAAGATACTTACAGCTTGTGCTAAGCCTTCTCCCTTCAAGCTCGAAAAAGAAACTCATCATGACTTCAAAGATATTAAGAAGAGCAGTGACAGCATGTTCATGAAAACTTCTAAGCCGCCTTTCAAGCTACAAGCAGTTCGTGCCTTGCAAGTCTCTCGTGATAATGTTTGTGTCAAATTGAGACACTCCTATCATGGACTCTGTAATTGTTATAAGATAACTGTGAAGAAGTTTCGTATGCCTACAGAAATGAACCTTCCTCCTTCTTATGATTAAGCTCCCTGACTCAAAGCGGCGAAGATTCGAGACTTGAGAAACCTCATCCAATATTTGGAAGACCCCAACAGCCGCACATACTATGATACTCTCTTGGGAAAACTGCAATCGCGTATTGGAGCTGACAATGTAATAGACATCGATACCGACAATGATGACAACAGCGATGGTGGTTTGGTTTAGATGCGTTCTCTTAACTAAAACAGATGTCTAGTTATGTTTCATTCAACATTTATGCCTGATAGTTTTGTGTATTATAACACATCTGGCGTTTTTTATTGATTTCTTTATGGTATTTTTAATGTTACAAAATACAATTTAAAAAAAATTATATTGGTATACAGTTTTCAGTAATTACACTTGCCTATGTTCACGCTTAAAAGAATATATTTTTGACTAGTCTCATATTTCGTAGAATTATGGCACAAACCCGATTAGCCAAACAAGTTTCTCCCACCCCAGCGAAACATCTCATGCTTAAACCAAAATCACGCTAGCCATATAATTCTTTATGTTAAATGAAAAGGTAATAAAATAATGAGAATTTACAAGCATAGCATAACGAAGCTATGCATGTTTTCGTTTTCTGTGAACAGCTAGTAAAAACTGATTTGTTGGACATTTGTAATAAACCGCTCTATTATTATGATTGACTACCTCCAGAAAGGTATTTTTTTTTTGCAAAATGTAATTATAAATTACTTCTTTATTAAGAATGACAATGTTTTTCAAATAAAAAAATGAACTTTCATTAAAAAATTTTCAATCCTTTTAATAGTTAAAAATGAGCAAAATATGTTTTATTGTTAGTAAATTGATGCATCCTTCTTTTATGCGAAACAAATGTACTTTTATGTCAATTGTGGTAGCGACTGTGATTATTTCCAATTAACTCTGAGTGATTTACAGTACAGTCAGGTGCAGTGCTCCAGTGGACAATCTACTTCTCCCTTCAAGACTTTGGGAATAAATACCATTTGACACACGGCTCATTTTACTGCTTACATAGATAATGTGTTAATGACAAAACACAATACTTATTATAGCAAGTCTATATTTTTTGATAAAAAAAACATTTAATTTATTGAATAAAATAAGCCAACAGTGAGATTCTAACCCGCAATCTTCAGCACGACAGCTACACATCTTGCTACTTGAGCTGCCGCACAGTTTGCCAACCTCGCCATGCCGTGTGGTATTAATTGTAACTGTGGTCACGACCTTGTTTCTCAGAGTTTCAATATTGTTTACTATATTTAAAAACTGGTAATCCATAAATTTACAATTTCAACTATAATAACACTTTAATTTATTTTACAAAGCACTGATTTAGATTGATTCAATTTATAACGTCTACAGTTTTGCAACCGAATTGCACATTTCGTTATAGCCAGTGTAAACATCCGAAAACCCGCAACTACACTGTTTGTCCAGAGTGGTGCAGAACAACCCACCGTTGTGAACAAAGTAGCTCTGTATCCAAGCGATACTGCTTAACAATTCGTACTTCTCACCTTTCTTGCAATAGAAGCCGCAGAAAGGAGAAACTGGAATTTTATCCGATACTCCTCGCACGCTGCCAGCCGCACGCTTGACCAACAATGGCGGACGATAATAATGAGAAATTATAGTGCCGTAGTGAGACCAAATACGTACATCACAATACCTTACTTCATATTTTCACCACTCTCATATCTGCTACAGGTGGAGTGGCCAGTCGTAATTACGAGTTGAATAACACCCCCTTCTCCTCCCACACACACACACTGTTTTTATATTTCTAATAAAATTAGACCTATCACCTCTGTGCACCTGTTCGAGGCAGGTGTTAAATGTCATTCTGTGGGAGCTGTTGAATCACACCATTTTAGCACAACATTTGTGTATGATTCCTGGGAAATATGCATTATCCTAATAGCTGATGAAAGATTCCCGGTCATTAAGGAATGTCAGTTCCCTCCTACCACATCCCGGGTTCTTTTCCACAGTAAACTACCGTTTTTTCTGTTCTTTAGGTACATGATACGTCTGTTATTTCTTAGGTATCTGTCACTATATTTAAAGAACAAGCATTAATAACCAGTTTTAAAGTATTACTCTCAATAAACTGCGAAAATATACCTAATATTTATTTTGATATATATTACCTGAAAATTAGAAAGATGGTCCTAGAAACATAAAAACGAGAAAGAAGTAGTTCTTACATTGAATAAATTGTGTTAAAATACCTATCTAGTTAATGAAAACAAAATATTTTTAATTGGTCATCTCGTTTTCTAGCTTTTGCAAACGCACAAAAATATTTTAATTAAAATATAAAAATTATATTACAGATTATTTTTTATTTTTTGCCGAATAATGTGCTATTTCTAGGCTAAATTTCCGAAGGAAAGAAAGGATTGTAAGACCACTTTCCTGCCTGTGAATGTGTGCGTGTATTGGTGAGTAAATTGGTGTGTACATATATGTGTATGAGTGTGTATATTGGTGCGTTATTGGTGTGTGCCCCCCTAAAACATTTGAAGGCGTAAACCGAATTTCACTAAACTCGGTGTCTTTGTAGTTTTTAGTAAGGATATCCTACTTTTATAGCCATTGATTATGCCAGGTACATGCTTTCCAAATGGCGGTCCTTTAAAAATTTAGGGAGCTATGTCATTCTTCGGGAAACATTCAAACGATATTCCCAAATTTCGTGTGTTTATAGTGACTTATGTTGGCATAGAATTTTTAAATGGATATTGTTGTTGATCATGAATAAATATATCTTTTACTATATATTTCCAGAAATCCTGTTCCGATTCTCGTCACATTTGGCACGTAAATAATATTATGGTATGCCATGTAACCATATGTAACATAAATCGATACAGCACTTTTTCGAAAATGCAACCATACAGCTATTTTATCTTAGTGTGCTAAATCGTCAAAACCATATAATACATCACAACTTAATATTGTATGTTTGCAGAATACAATTACATAATGTGTCTACACGAAGTCTACAGTCAGCCATTCTGTATAATAAGGACACATTAAAAAGTAAATNGTCTACAGTCAGCCATTCTGTATAATAAAGACACATTAAAAAGTAAATTTGTCAAATGTTCAGAGAAATACAATAGAAAGTACTACGTTTGGCAAACAAGTGGCACACAGCATGCCATATAAGTTAATATGTTTATGGTCGGCCAGAATCTTATTTCCAAAACGGCAGCAATATAAAAGTTATTGCTACGAAACTGCAAAACTTATTTTCTACTTAACTTTGTATGCTGGCAATATCTACTACTAGCAACAAATATGGATATACAGAGACTAAGTTTTCCCTCATTTTGTAAGATAACCCTGCACATTAAATACATTTTTGTGTCATATATAGGGAAAAAATCAAGCCATTGCTAATAAATTTGACAAAGAAGTTGTACTATCATAGGCCATACTAATTTGTTTTTTTAAAGTGGGTCGGCCAGCCATTATGAAAATGGCTACTACATAAATATTTTACCTAAGTATGTTTTATCAAGGAAACTATGTAAATAATTATATATTAACTTTATATTATGACATTAAATATTATAAGCTTCTCATGAAGAACGTCTTGTTTAGGAAATGTTGTACGATAGCAATCAAAATAAGAAAATTATGTTATTATGCCAAATATCAAGAGCCAATCAAACGATTTTGTCCAAAATCTTTGCAAAAGTAGCGCTACAGTAGGCCATGTAAACATATATTTTTTTAATGGCTCAGGTAAAAAACTGATGGTCCTCTAAATATTTCACATTATTAAACCATATGATTTATATCTTTATATTGATAACGCCTAGTTAATGCTCTGAATCCTACCACCGTAATACAGTTGATTGCACGCTAGATTATGGGGCGAGGTTTTCTGGGTTCGAGTCCTAGGTAAGGTACGTATGTATCTGTAGATGTATCACTACTGTTGTATTTAATTTCTAAAGGTATTGCGGTGAATGAGACGTTAAGGCCTACTTACCATCAATGCTTTCAAGAACTTCGTTAAAAATTATTTGCGTCCATGCAGAGGAAATTATGGTCTTTAGTAGTATCAGGAAATTCTTAATTTTAAGTAAATAGAAATGACATAATCCTACTTTTGTTTTGTCTTCATTTTTTTCCTTCAGGGATTCTATCATTCCATCTTGCTGATTTATTCGTTCTTCGACTCGCAAAACCTGTCACATAAAAAAATGTCACAAAAAGCTATTACTTTCACAGTATTTTCATAATTAAATTATATTTTCATTAACTGGTGGAAAAGAGAAGCGGGTATCAGAATGTATAAATGATAATATCAATTGAAAAGTAATATTAGAAAGGTAATATATAAAGGCAGTAAGGTACATTATATGTATAAGGTTTGACTACCATCTCAATTAAAAACCGACTTCAACAAAAAAGCGCATACCTTTTAAATCTTTGAATTTTACTATCAAAAAGGATTGAATGAATTAAAAAAAGGTCAATTATTAATAGGTCCCTACGAGCTCAATTCATTAAATTAAGCAATTGAGCAACAAAAATTGCACATTTATAAAGCAGCAAAACTTTTAATAGACGACACTACGTTAAATGTATATAAGGCCACAGCCAAACGTGAGAATTATTTCTTAAGTTCATAATATATATATATATATATATAT
>NQII01007588.1:0-20965 GCA_002778355.1 Clitarchus hookeri
GCGGGGTGGGGCGCCATTTGCCCCCTGCCCCTTGCCAGGCGCCAGGTGGCGCAGAACCCCCATTTATATACTACTGTGTGGCTTTCCGACCTATCTCTGGAAGGGTGTCCCGAGAAGGCGCGTGACATCATCGCAGTCGGCTTCTTCATCAATGCCACCACCGACACAGTGGTATGGCAAGCGGTACGTCTGGTTGCACCCCACAACATGCAGGATGCCCTGGCCCGAGCATTGGAGGTGGAGTCAGAAAGACTGGTGGCCGCACCCCGACGTCCGGTATGGGCAGTCACAATGAATGAAGACGTCGAATACGGCATGAAGATGACACTGAAGGAGTTGCAGAGGGCTTTGAAGGACATCGCTTCCAGGATTCATGGTATAGAGCCTCGTCGCCTCCCACCCAAATGGTCTGACTGTTGGTCATGTGAACAGCCGGCACACCTGAGAGCATACTGCCCACAACAACAGCATCAGAAGAAGCAGCAGCGAGAGGTAGGTGAGAATACATCCGGAAAACTTGTAAATACTGACCTTGAGGGGCGAAGGTCGGTAACTGCTGGAGGGAAGGCCCCGATATTCTTACGTGTCGCTCGGTGAAACAGGTTTTGGATGCAATACTGGGGGAGGGGAGCGTGAGTGATTTTACTTGCCAGATAGTCGTCGACACAGGGGTGACCATAACAGTAGTAAGACCAGACATCGTCGGGCCTTCCCCCCAGCGATCACCCGACGACAGTATGGAACAGTGCTATTTGATTACAGTAACAGGTGACACCACACCAGTTAGAGGTAAGTTAAAAGTTGTATTGAAGTTTGGTGACCTTGGCATAGAGCACGATGTTTACATATAAAATAGAGGATGGATGTTTTTGGGGCTTCATGTACTATGTAAGGTGAGGTTCTCTATCGATACTCTATTTGGTCTGCTACAGGTAGGCAGTACAAAGTTCATGTTGTCAGCACGGTATGATTTGTCCTCCCCAATTAGCTGCCCAGTAGTATCTGGTCAGTCGACTGTGCTGCTCACTTCTAGTAAAATTGTCATTCCAGGCAGATGTCAAGGAATGTTTGTAAGTCGTTTGGGTGTAATTGAGCCAGCAGAGAGGATTGGCGTCCTGTCGGCAAGGCAAAGTTGTTGTAGCAAGGACTTTGGTCTCTTATAATTCTGCCAGTTTTCCTGTTAGAATAATAAATTTGTCCGATAGTGCATTCGTCTTGAGGAGGAGACCATGATATGTATTTGCAAGCAGGTCACCCAGGTACTTCCAAATGTTCCAGACGATTCTAGATTAAAACAAATATAATGACATTTACCAGAAGCACTTACGAGTATGATACAGCCATTACAAACATACTTTTATATTTTAACGTGGCGCTCTTAGCCATTTCGGCCATATCGCGCCCCGGCCGCCCAATAGGCAGGGAAGAAGGATCACGCCTTCTCAACGCAGACATGACCAGCGCTCACCCAAGTTGACCAGACCCAAACCCCGATCTGATGCATAAGATCGCACCAAGCATGTCCTACCACAAGGCCTAAGATCCTTGTACTCAGATTACCAAGCGCGTGGTCTAGCCAGAGCAATATCCAAATCCCTAACGTAATCACAGTACGCCACCGGAGCAGATGCCTGCTCACCGCCCGGCTCTTCAACAAGAGGGGGAATCTCTTCAAGCCTCCTCCAGCATATGGAGTTAACCACTGCCAGTATGAGTCCAATCTCTAGTGATCAGTACACCAGTGAGAACCACTGGTGGGGCTAATCCGATCATTCCGTGCTCCCACTTATTTGCCATGGCACTAGTGGGTTTACTCATGCCCGACCGCAGGGGTGCCACACACGGGTAGGGAGATGCGGAGTCTCTCTGAAAACAGGTGGGTTCCGTTATCATAGTCCGGTTTTATCCCTGGTTTTTCATCATTTAGAGCCGTGCTCACCACGCCGCCCATAAGGCTACTCCACCGCTGACATCGAACACTTGTCCTTTACCATACATTAGAATTTCTTCACCAGGAAATTCCTGTCTTGGGCCCCAACGGCCTGAATGCCAAGTGGTCCAACACCCCACCAAGTGGTCGGGCCTAGGTACTAGCTATCAGCCCAAGCCATCGTGGCAGATACCCCTATCCAGCCACGAGGAAGCTGGTATCCCACAGAGAACGGGTGGTGGAGCCCAATTTGTTTAAACGGGGGTGGCACGAGAAACCTTGAGTCGCCATAGTGTTGAGAGGCTATAAGAGACGCATCACACACCCTTTCTAGAAGTCGGTACGGGACCGGACTCGGTTACTATAGCATAGTACTGCCACACCACCTCAAGTGTCCGGCCTCCTTCCTCCCACCGGAGTGACCGTATAATCCATTCTGGGGGAACTTCTAGTAAGAACAAAATAAAATGTTAACTGGTGACAGGAGAAGGCTATCTCTGAATTACTGCAGATAAATAGTAATGCCTTCTCATGTAGACCAAATAACCTTGGAAACACTAACGTGATATGCCATCACATTGATACAGGAGACACCAGGTCCATAAAGCAGCCACCAAGACGACTACTACTTGCATCGCACGAGGCACTTGAGGGAATTCTGAAGGAAATGAAGGACCTAGATGTGACAGAACCATCAGTTAGTCCACGGTCGTCACCCATTGTACTTGTTAAGAAGAAAGATGGCTCATTGAGGTTATGTGTAGATTATCGCCAGTTTAATAATGTGACACAGAAAGTATCTTATCCACTTCCAAGGATAGATGACACATTAAACAGTCTAGCAGGTTCACAATGGTTTTCTACTTTGGACATGAAGAGTGGGTACTGGCAGTGCGAGGTGGCCCCAGAGGACCAAGAGAAGACTGCATTTTGTGTCCAAGGGCAAGAAACCTGGCATTTCAAAGTTATGCCTTTTAGGCTATGTAATGCCCCTGCTACCTTCGAACACCTGCCAGGTTTACCTAGATGACTTTGTTGTGAAAGGAAGGACATTTGAAGACCACCTACCGTTCTTAGCTTCTATATTCCAGAAAGTGACCGCAGCCAACCTGAAAATAGTTCCTAAGAAGTGCCACCTGTTCCAAATTTTTTTTAAAAATTTTCTGGAGACATATAGTGTTAATCCATGGGATACAAACAGACCCCGAGAAGACCAAAGTGATAAGAAATTTGCCGACACCAACTGAAAAAACCGAAGTGCAGAGTTTTCTGGGATAATGTGCCCACTACAGTCGATTTGTACCTGGGTTTGCCACGATTGCCACTGAGTGTGAATATGCGTTTCGTAAGCTAAATGAAATTCTGATATCTCCACCGTACTGGGTTTCCCGAATAGTGAGGGCATGTTCATTTTGGACACTTGTGCTAGTGATGGCATTGAAGGTGTGATGTAATGCAGTAAACAATAAAAATGATTGCTCATCCATCAAACCTAACATATTCTGTGTATTATCAATTTAGTTGCTGAAGACGGCTTAGAAGAAACATAAATTTTTAGAAGTAACGTGAAAATTATTTTAGCTTTCAATCGTGTCGTGTCGTTAGCGGTTATACCAACACACTAAAAATCTTCATGCGTCCTCCAGATAAAAGTCTCCCTCCCTCAATACAAAAACCTGATTTGCGCCCTGTGAAGACACGAGTCCTTGGCAAGCAACGAGTAGAGTAGAACTTGCAAGGTATACCGTGTTTGTTTTGACGTGTTACTTGCATTGTATCTACAGTTGTTACTGGAATGGTGGATGTGAAATGATCTTTAGTAGTGTTTTTTTTTTTGGATTGCTAGTTTCGTTTATATTAAGTTACCTAATGGTTAGTATTTTCTCTGCAGGACTGAAAGGCGAATTAAGTACGGACGAGTATGAAATGGCCTGTCTAGTTTGTCAAGTCAAGAGTGTATAAACATGAATGTAAGAATTGTATACCTGAAATTTACCTGCTGATTATTCGGACCACAGCCTATGCAAGATCTATCACCATATAATGTTAGTAAGCCTGACCCATGATACCAAACATAGTGATAAACAATAGAAAATTTCAACTTTTCGTCTCCAGAGTAATTTGCACCAGTCAGAAAAAAAAGTTATTCAATTAACGTAACACAGTTACCAAAGTACAATCGCAGTCCACGGATATTAACTACAAAAAAAAATGGGGAACAGGCGTAACTAACTGACAAACAAAAAATACTCTTTTTAAGAGCTGCACACTCGTAAACAGTGCACGCGCGTACGTACAAAGAAATGGAAAGAATCAACAAACATGTAATCCTTTGGTGAGCAGGGGAAGTCAAGGCTGAAAAGTGCTTTCTAAGTCCCACAGTTTTGAGAGGCGGTAGTCACGTGATTCGCCTCGTTACCAGTAGCGGTGTCAAAATTAATGTCGTGACGAAAGTTCTGCCATTTCAACTGTTTCGAGTGTTGTATCGTCTTTATAGACAATAATTTACTAACGCATATTTCTCCATTCCTCTTTACATAATAACAGCGATTTTTAGCAACTGGATGTTGCACGTCAAGATGATATTATACACAACAGTATAATTTTCCCTTTAAAAATCGTTCACATCTGCTGCAATCCTACGTTTGTGTGGGTAAGAGAAAGAAAGTGAACGAGCCCGTTGCCCATAAAAGCTACTGTGCTAATGCATCGATGCAGACTAAACATGACGAACGTCTATCACATTACTCGAATGTTGCCTCCCTTTCCATTTTATTCAATACTTCCTGTGTCACGACTGCACTTCCATTAAAATTGCTTTCCATCATTTATCTGGAACTCCGTGATATGTGGTCAAAATCCCCCCCCCCCAAACAGTTCTTTAAAAAAATTCTTTATTTACGAAATTTTTGTCATTTCAGTAACTTAATAAACTTAAAATTTTTGCTTTGGTGCGTAGGCATTTGCAAATTCTGTGAAAGAAGCCCCACTTGAGCTAAGGACGTACAACGCACTTAATTGGATAGTATTGGAAAGGGCTTATTAACGTCCTCCGTTACAAACTAACCTGTGACCTAACTTAAACTAGCGCCCATGCCTTGCCTAGGATTCGAGCCCAGAGCCTCCCGCACCGCAGGCCGGCGGCGCACCAATCGACCGCGCCACGGGATGTCGGCAACGCACTTAATATTTTTGTTTATTTTTATTTTTGCATGTGTTGCTACTATTGGTCATGTCTGGTTTTCACACATATTTGCTGTTTATGTATCACGTTATTGGGATGAATAAACATAGAGTTACAAAATATATCAATTCTTAAGCAATTACATGAAATGTTATATATATTTAATTTTAAGATGTTCTTAATTTCTATTCCATTACTTTATTTCCGAGAACACGTTTTTCGTTTAAACAAATTATAAAAATTATGTTTTTTTGAAGAGACAAAAAATCCATTATAAAAATCAGTTTTCCCGAAAATTTAATTTGAAAGGAGAATTACGGAGCTTGAAATCGTGGTTTAGAGCTATTTAAATATTTGTCAAGTATGTGAACAGTAACTTATATGACAGCAGTTCCCAACAAAAGCAGGTAGCTCGGACTTTTCTCTGTATTTCACTCTGTCGACCATCCGTAGTTTGCATGCCTACACCCCTTTTGTTCAGAGCGCATTTTAATTATTTGTGTTAGAAGCCCTCTCCCTATTTTATTGCGGAAGGCAAACTGGGGGTGGCTCACGTATTAAGTTAAGGTGCCCGTCTACCTTGAACGCGATCTGCATCGCAGGGTGTTTGAAACACTTTTTTCTTTCTTTTTTCTATGACAAACTACTGTAAAGGTTTGCATTCTGTTATGTTACGAACATATCGCACCTTTAAGAACCAGTCAGAAATAAATATTTAATCACATTTCGTGTATTGCAAGCACTATTTTGAAGTCCTTTTTAACAAAGAACGGCATTTTCACATTTCCTTACCTAAAAAATATTCTACGCGCATAGTGTGAATTCTTTATTACATTACATCACACCTTCAATGCCGACATCACTAGCATCAGTGTCCAAAACGAACATGCCCTCATTATTCGGGAAACCCAGTACGGTGGAGATATCAGAATTTCATTTAGCTTACGAAAAGTATTTCCACACTTAGTGGCAATCGTGGAAAACCCAGGTACACATCACCCTTTCCGTTCCTGGTACCCCATGTGTCAGTCTGATTTTAAAGACGTGTTCCCGTCACAGCTTCCGTTTCAGTTCGAAAAATAAATTTGCAGCGTAGGTGCACGTATATTAGTTCTTCTTAAAAAAAACTTGATTATGAATTGTTACAGTGGTCAGTAAATTTCGTATCATTCGCGCCTACGCATACATAGTACGTCGAGCAACAAGGGACACCTGATTTAAAAGGGAAGTGAGTGGGGCTTCGCGTTCTTCCACGGCACTAATTAAAATCAGCGTTTCAGGGGGAAGGCGAACATCTAAAAGTGCTGTCGCGACTACAGCGCTCCTGTTCCAGGAACGTGCTTCTCTTCAGACAGGGAGCGAGCGGGCATGCAAACAAACAAGTGACGGCACGGTTGCTAGATAAGCGGCCAGAACATTCCGGCTGCACACGAGCGTCTTCATTGTTCGCGGCTGCTTCACGTTAATTCGCTTTATTGCCGTCTTGCGAGGGAGGCCTCGTCAACCGCGAGAGGCCTCGAGCAAGCTCGGCCCCGCGTGCGAAATCACTTCGCGTTTGACGCCTGTGGCCTCCAAGCGATGAGCAGAGTTTCAGAAAGAAAAGAAAACAACTTTTGTTGTCCATCCACGGTTACTTCCAACTTTTCTGAAGCCCTGCTTAAGTTCTACTTCCAGGATATTTATCCGCCTCATGCAAGCAAAGCTTATCAAAGTCTAGAAAATTGCACCAAAAGGGCAACGCATTCGTGCGCACTCAGTGTAATACGATTTCGAATAAGAACTAATTCTAACTATACATTACCAACACACTATACATTACCAACACACTATCGTGTGTTGGTAATGTATAGTCTTGACTTTAATGTATAGTATTGTAGAATTAAGACGATTTTGACTTTAATGTAGAATTACATTAAGTGTAGAATTACATTAAGTGTAGAATTACATTTAGTGTAGTGTGTTGGTATCGTCTAANCTCAGTGTAATACGATTTCGAATAAGAACTAATTCTAACTATACATTACCAACACACTATACATTACCAACACACTCGTGTGTTGGTAATGTATAGTCTTGACTTTAATGTATAGTATTGTAGAATTAAGACGATTTTGACTTTAATGTAGAATTACATTAAGTGTAGAATTACATTAAGTGTAGAATTACATTTAGTGTAGTGTGTTGGTATCGTCTTAATTCATGTTAATTATAAATAAAATATTATATTTTACAAATAAAATATGAATAACATTTCAATTTAACCAAAAAATAAGCTAAACTGGTTCTCTCACGATATATAAGTTCTAAAAGTTGAGACTCAGGAACTGCATAGCTTTGTTTTATTCTAACAATAATTTTCAAGAATTCAAGGTACTTGGGAATATGTAATCCATCAGTTACAGGGAAATATTTTAACACGCGCTCTTGAGGGTTAGTTAGTTTTCCAAAAACCGGTGATAATCCAGTTGTGTGGATGCAACACAGAGGCAGCCATGCTGAGTGGGTATGTGAAAACCACATCACAATTTCGACTAGTGGATGGTGAAGTGAACAACATCTGTCCAAACTCTGGCACTGGCGGCTGAGGAACAGGAGCAGAGGTACAAACATGGATGTGGCCACCCATGTCACCACCGCGCAAGTTAATGCCGCACTTATACCAAGTGAGGCAAATGACTCCACAAGAATAAGGGATGTAGCAGCATTACCCACCTCTGCAGAAAACTGCTGATTTAACAAACACAGACTTACAAATACTAGAAAACAGGTTTTCGACCTGTTGCGCCATGCTACACAAGGAAGATGTTTCCACATCAGACAGGTTATCTATTTGTGTGGTCAATAAGTTATTTACTCGCCTACCGAAATATAACAATCTACACTTTACCTTGGAAAATGACTGAACAGAAACTTCATCCTCAAAATTATTATAAAGATCTTGAAGGATCACAATCTTTGTAACACATGCAACACGCTCTGATTCGACATCCATATCAAAATCATTAAAGTCAACAGGCGCTTCTGCTTTGAGAGCAGAGCGCAGGGCTTTTCGGGGAGCCGCTACTGAATTTTCAGATGGGATGGCCCCTCGTAAAGCACGTTCTTAAATAAGTTTATCCTCAACCAAAAATTCACGCACATAGGTGGCCATGGTTAAGGAACAAATAGCAATACAAACACAATAATTATAATAACAATGAATTCAATGCTAAGAAAAAATTTAATTAGCCATGCATGTCACCACCACCAAAATATGACCTGTCAAGAGGTTAGGAGTAGCATTATACATTTTAACTAACATTTACTACACACCAAAACCCATCTATAGTAACCATGCAGCCCTGCTACCACTTCTGATCCCCAACCGCCGCCGGTAGGGTGAGGCCCTAGGCGTGAATCCATGGTTACTTAGATGTGTTTTTAAAATAACAACATTTTAAGCAAAGGCAATTTAAAGGTACGTATGTTAAGCGAAATGATTCCTGGGTTCCTCACAATATCTTTGTATGCAATAGCTCACAAAATGATTGCAACAGGGTGTAATAATTAAAAAAAAATCATAAAAAAAATTAAGACGAGTCGGTTGAGGTCAATTTACTTAAATCACTTTTTTTAAAAATAATATTCGCAGCTCAGTACACATATAATCTCTTTTGGGAAGTATATAAATGTCAAGACAATAATCAAATTTCTTTGATTAAATGCTCAAATATCATACCTATCATACATTTTTTTTCTTTTTTTGGAAAATGTTTTGAAATATGATTAGAATTTAATAAAGTACTTTCAAAATCATTAGGGCCCCAGGATCTAATGAATCTGTTAAGATATTATTGCATTACATGATCATAGATTTTCAATATTTTAAACTGCCATTAAAAGTACAAACCTGGCAGCATGCACATGCATGGTTACTGATTTAAGCCAAAATCATATATGTTCGTTGGGTTTCGCTGGTCCACTGGCGAAGCTGGCAGAAACGTCGAGTCAGACTTGTTAACAGGGCAAGTTGCCTCGGGTGAAGATGTTAACCCGACATGGCCAGCAACCCGACATCCATCATCTCGGGAAACTTCAAGTCGTGCATAGCACTTTAAGAATTCAAAGAAATTTAATGTAAAATACGCGAATTAGGTTGTACACTCAAACATAAACAACTACGCGATACTTAGTATTACTCACAGAAGATGGTTATTCCCAATTTGAAACCATTAGATAGTAGAAAAAAGCAAAATGCCAAACAGCAGTAAATTCGAGATGTTACATGGCTGAGAAAATGTCCAAGAAGGACGAAAAAATACGGAATAATCAAATTTCGAAAATCGCCTTAGTGAAACATTCAAACATCAAAGATAACCTTGTATGTGATTTCCACTTACAACATTGCAGATATAGACAGGACGATCGTCGTGCAGGGCAAAGAACACAAGACATCACAAATAATTTAATAAGCAATATTACTAGTTAATTAAGAAAATATGCATGTAGATGAAAGAACTGGACTTTAAAACATTAATTTATAATTATGATTAAATATAACAATGTGTGCAAAAAAGTGCCAACTGAAAAGTCAGTCTTTATGTTTACGACATTACTAACGCAAGTCAGTATTATTCTTTTACAACTTCAGGATTTTCTGTCACATATTTTACCAAATATATTTAAATGACTTCAAACTTTGCCTGATAGATGGCAGTAGAAACCAGGAACGAAAAGCTGTGCTTTAAAATGAAAGAATAATACTTACCAAACAACAAAACTACTATGAAACAACGTGTGCCAACAAATAAAAACGGCACAGTGCTAGATGGATATCACCAAAATTACCCACACATCACACAGTTAATAATATGTATAAGTCAATTTAATATGTAGATGTTAATTCTACACCCACATCCACGATATCTCATCCATTGTATGCATATTTTATTTATGTATAGTAAGGACGAGAAGGAAATGTCCAATTAAAGTCTATGAAACACTTATAATATATATGTCCATCAAATAGCCATGCATCATTTCAGTGTTGGTATTTTTAAGTTACAACGTATTATAAATGATAAAAGTATGTGTTTAATCGATTTATAAACCCACATAAAACACGATGTTTAATGTATATAAATGTAATTGATTGACATCAATGTCGTGTTTTCAAAAAAAGAATAACAAGTAACCAAAGATTATTTAACTGATAGGTCAGACGGTAATATGTCGTACTGACTTTAATGAACTTTTTGCTTTCCATTTATTCAAGTTTATATTTGGTTAGTTTTCTGAGACCGCCTGTACGCCGCAGTAACGATAACGCTGCGCGATCCGGAATGTAAACCAAACCAGACAAAGCCAAGCTCGGTTATACGAACTGCACAGAGAACAATATCTCAAACATTCGCCCAGATTGTGCTAAGTGTCCGACACACAAGAAAAACACACTTCCAGATATTTCGCCGATGTTTGTCCGCTCAATACCGTTGTAACGTTAGTCGGCAACGCAAGCAAAACAGTCGCATATGACTTGATAACCACTTCGATAAACAGGGGATGGGTATTTTTTAAGTTTCTTGGACTCTTGTCACAGGTAAACTTTTTTTTTTAACTTTGGCCACTAGTTGAAAAAAAAACACATTATCGTTTCTAGTGAAGCACGCGGTTATGGGGAAATGTTACAAAAAATGTATACCCAGAAATGTTCATTTTAACCATGATTTTGTCCAGTTTCCTGCTGAAGCGTTGAACAATTTTTCCTGAGGCTATCGCCTACTCTAGACATTTATTTCTTACAATGGACACATTTAATCATGGCAATCATTCGCAGATGACATCTTTGTTGGTTGGCGCCGAGGGTACAGTTTCGAAATGACCTTATTAAAGTTAGCCTCCATTTGTATCTGTTATTACAGTAGCACCTATCGATGAACTGTTTTTTACATGAAGTTCTCTTCACCTTATTGTTAGTGCCTGTAAAGTAAAACATGTTCGGAAGAAAAGAGTTCAATGGAGTCTGACTTCTTTTAACCTTGCGTGACATATAGAGTGTTAAGAAACCACACAGACAATATTTCAGAGCTGGTAGAGAGTGGCGAGTGGATCATATTTCACTATCAGAAGCGATCTTAAGCCCCGAAAGGCAACAAAAGCCGTCAAAATTTCTGGAGCACTGCCGGTGTTAATGACAGGCTTATACCTGAAGAGCCAAAAAAACTGGTTCGCCTTCCTAATATCGTGTAGGGCCCCCGCGAGCACGCAGAAGTGCCGCAAGACGACGTGGCATGGACTCGACTAATGACTGAAGGTATGGAGGAGGCAATTCACAACATGAATCCTGCAGGGAAGTCCACAAATTTAATATGCGCCAATTTGGAAAGGGTTGCACGTCTGTCACGTTTGATGATTCTATTCAGTCGTCGTTTGTCCCGTTCTTTCACGATCTTTCCCCGGCTGCAGCGATGTCGAAGATGTGATGTTTTACCATATTCGCGATATTCACGGTACACTCGTGAAATGGTCGTACGCGAACATCCAAATGTTATCGCTACCTCGGATATGCTATGTCCCATATCTCGTGCGCCGACTATAACAGCACGTTCAAATCTTGATAACCTGCCATTGTAGCAGCAGTAACCGATCTAGCTGCCGACAGCATTGCGTTACTCTGATTGGTTCCATACCTCTGTTATTCGCATACGCACGCCTATACCAGTTTTTTTTTTGGCTCTTCAGTGTACGATACGATACTTAATCTGTATTCGCAATCACGCTACGCGATGCGACAGAGGCCGGCAGCTGATTATGAATATTTGTCCTAATTTGACAAGAGAGCGACGGACTTTCGCCAACCACCAGCGATACACACCATGTTGCCCTCTGTTATCGTGCAACAAAGTTCGCTCCGAAATGCAAAAAACAAACGAAAATCAGAGTAATTTTTTTTTTTTCATTTTGTTGCTGGCAAGTATCAGTTTTATTCAGTGAAGTTATTTCTTTTTTAAGTAGAAATCGATTATCACACAGAGCACCACGGACTCGTAAGGCATCGGAACTCATCATAATGCCGTTTTACACTGAACGTAGGCAACAATTATCTCTGGTAATATTTTATTGCATATATTTAATTTCTTATTTACCTGGAATACTTACAAGTTTATTTATTCAAACGTTAACAAATGATTTTTTTTTTTAATTCCGCATCGTAGGCGTCGTGCGTGAAAGACCAATATCCACAGCTCGTGGGGAGTTTCCGACGACCGTGGCTGGAGCATGAATTCTGATTGGCTGAAGCTTGTCGCGCCGCATCACATGGCGTTGTAAGAACGACTCCTTTGGGCGACTGTGGCAGACCGCTACTCNTTTTTTTTTAATTCCGCATCGTAGGCGTCGTGCGTGAAAGACCAATATCCACAGCTGAGCGATGTATGAGTCCCCAGACTCACTAAGCGGCATTAAAAACCTCACGCAGCACATCTTCAGATTTTCACGTATATTTAATCAAACTGGAGGTCACTAAATAATTGTTTTACGGTAGTTTTGTTTACTGGTGTACGTTTTTTTTTTTTGTGCAAAGTTTGTGGATAAGAAGCAACACGCGTGTGTTAACAGTGGAGTAACCGATTGATAAACTAAATTTTGGGGAGCGGTGCTTTATCCAGCACCAGGGTGCCAAATTGACGTGCCTGCCCCTGCTTCGTCTCGTCACAGCCACATAATCTATTCGCAGTTTCTTCGCACTTTGTGAATCAAACCTTCGAAAAAATTACCTCATGTATGATGTGTTCGTTTGTTTCCGAAATATGGCATGTATCATAAGCGTTTTATATTTCTGTTAACATAAGAGTATCCTATTTTGTAAAATTGAACATTTACTTACATGTTATCTATACATTATAATATTTCAATGATAACTAATATGAATAAAAACAGAGAGAAAAGGTATGTGTTAGTAATGCCTATAACAATAAATAGTTATTGTGCAAATTGCTATTTAACTGAGTGCACACAAATGCGTTGCATTGTCCCTATGATGGAATTTTCAAGAATTGGCTAAACTTTGCTTGCATGAAGCGGAGAAATAGCTTGAAAGTGGAATTCTTTATCGGGGTTTCAGAAAAGTTGTAAATTACCATGAATGTACTATAACTTACTTGTTTCTGCGACATGGCTTTAGAAAATGAGCTCCAGTGACGTCACGTCCGTACTTCGCAAATGCTATTAGCCACATTTGCTTCTCAGCATACATGATTACAAAGGCTGCTTTTCCTGATAACACATCTGCACTAAATGACCTTGTTGTGGGAGGTGTCTGTTCCTAAGCTTCTCTAGTGCCGATTCAGTGGAGCCAATCACGATTGGAGTGTGATTTGACTCATACTGGACGCATCTTCCATGGAAAATGCAGTTCTTCGACTTTACATAAAACAATATGTTCTGGCAACGACTTTTGTTACCATTGGTGAACTAGCCCAGTATTAAAGTATGAATTTGAAATGAATTTAGAATGTGTTTATTTACACGAAATTCGTACAAATACAGAGAACAGCAAACAATGAAACGGATACACAACATGCATGCCAGTGCGATAGACGCTCCTCTGCAGTCAAAGGATAAGGGAAACACGAGTGCGAAACTGAGGGAACAGGAAAGACAGATAGCTGAAAGAAGTGGAAACTAACTAAAACCCCAACCCAATATTAAAGTATTGTGCCGCCACCATTGTAATGTGGTGTATGTGAATACAATGCTCTCAAAGGGTAAATTTCAAGTCAACTATTTGTACATGTGGCTATTCTGCTTACCATGAAGAACTTCTTAAAGAACAATGCAAGGATTGTTATACTGATATGAAGATACGTTGCTTACAATATAACTTGAATTTCCACGGTGTACCAAGAAAAACCATACGACACATCGTGAGTGAATGTCTGAATCGTGAGCTGTGTGTCATTTTGTAGCAAACCATAAAAACCTGTTTGATGAATCATGTTGCAGTGGGTCGGATACGTCATTTTTGACATTAACTGCTGCACGTGCCAGCTATCTATTTTCTTACGAAAAAATAAAAACACATTCTCACTTCAGTAAACATGAAATACATTTTTCAGGAGTTGCAGACATTGCCTTGGAGCACTTTCACATTGCAAAAAATGGTATTTGAAGAGTCTTTATTTTACAGTAATAAAACGTAGCCCATGTCAGATTTGTGTAAAGGAAATATTTGGAAAACCAATGTGAAAATTATATATTCGCAGATTTGCCCGGTTCATGTACACTGTACGATGGAAAATGCAACACCAATCCAATGTCTCGCATATGAAGACGGTAGAATGAATGTTATGTTTTTTTTCACACAGTCACCGGTATTGCAGCCTAGTTTTTGACCATCAGTTTACAATATCAATAAAATTACTACAGAAATGGTATCAGGCTGCTAACGTAATGAGGACAGCCGCAAGCAGGATAAATAGAAGTCAAGCAAAGCAGGTCATGCCCTCCTTTTTAAGCAATTTTTTGGGCCTGGCAGGAT
Organism: Clitarchus hookeri; assembly: GCA_002778355.1. Lineage (NCBI taxonomy): Eukaryota > Metazoa > Arthropoda > Insecta > Phasmatodea > Phasmatidae > Clitarchus > Clitarchus hookeri. The sequence goes on from NQII01007588.1 coordinate 14,632, forward strand.
TTTTCGTGGTGGTTAAATATGTCTGGTTTTTGATCTGGTAAAAGACAACATTTGAANTACAATATCAATAAAATTACTACAGAAATGGTATCAGGCTGCTAACGTAATGAGGACAGCCGCAAGCAGGATAAACAGAAGTCAAGCAAAGCAGGTCATGCCCTCCTTTTTAAGCATTTTTTTGGGCCTGGCAGGATTTTTCGTGGTGGTTAAATATGTCTGGTTTTTGATCTGGTAAAAGACAACATTTGAATAATGATCATATCTACTGTATATTATTAGTTTTAGTACAACAAAACTTTTTACAGCAATGTCGTCTACATTAATGTGGTTTTATCACATAAAAAACCCTGCATGCTATTTAATGAACACCATGTAAGTTATGTTTCTCAACTATTTTTAATTTATCATTTAGATTTGCTTTTCACAGAGCGCTATGTATGAATTCAATTTTTTTTGTGTAAAATAACTTTAATATTTCAAGGTCGTTTTCCTGCTGTTTAGCTTTCATATTTTATGATAAATATTCGTATTGTTTAAAGGTTATTATTAAACTGTTGACAGTGTTCTCTTGAAATTACTAGTTACATGGTTAATTTATTTTTCCCAACATTATGTATGATTAAGCTATATGCGAAAACAATTTAATGTATGATCATCCAATACAAATAATTTACGGCGCTTACGAAGTTGTATTGTCCTACTTTTTAATGAAACTTCCTCCTTTTCCAAAGCGGATGTCCTCCTGTATAATCCTGAGTGTCTGGTGAGCAATTCAGTCTCGAAGAANAAACTTCCTCCTTTTCCAAAGCGGATGTCCTCCTGTATAATCCTGAGTGTCTGGTGAGCAATTCAGTCTCGAAGAAAAACATCAGAAAGTGGCAAACTAACGCGTAAAACACAGTGCTGCTTTAAATAATGTTCATAACGGTTTACTCTGCTGACCTACGAACGTCGTTGTTAGAGTAAAGGTTACCTTAAAAAAAAAAGTCTTAGAAAATGCCGCCCCAAATTAAAAATTTTGAAAACCGTGACTTGCTCTGAGGCGGCACGTTGCGAACTGCGTAGCGAGAACCCGACTTCTCGGAAATCGCGGTTTCACCAGCTCTCGCTGACCTCGAACTGAGCTATACTACGCGCCACACCTGCTGCGAGCCTTGTTACTACAGTCCATTCCCGGTTACTTCCAAATTTTCCGAAGCCCTGCTGAAGTTCTATTTTCAGGCTATTTCTCCGTCTCATGGAAAACAGAGCTTACCGTAGTCTAGAAAATAACACTAACGGGACAACGCACCGCACCACTGCGCACTCAGTGTAATAATGTTCTACATAAGAACTGTTTCTTACTAGGCGTTACAATCACGCTTATTTCCCCATGTATTTATTCATCATAATACACTGGAGAGCCAAAAAAAAAATGGTATAGGCGNTTTAATATTTCAAGGTCGTTTTCCTGCTGTTTAGCTTTCATATTTTATGATAAATATTCGTATTGTTTAAAGGTTTATTATTAAACTGTTGACAGTGTTCTCTTGAAATTACTAGTTACATGGTTAATTTATTTTTCCCAACATTATGTATGATTAAGCTATATGCGAAAACAATTTAATGTATGATCAGCCAATACAAATAATTTACGGCGCTTACGAAGTTGTATTGTCCTACTTTTTAATTAAACTTCCTCCTTTTCCAAAGCGGATGTCCTCCTGTATAATCCTGAGTGTCTGGTGAGCAATTCAGTCTCGAAGAAAAACATCAGAAAGTGGCAAACTAACGCGTAAAACACAGTGCTGCTTTAAATAATGTTCATAACGGTTTACTCTGCTGACCTACGAACGTCGTTGTTAGAGTAAAGGCTACCTTAAAAAAAAAAGTCTTAGAAAATGCCGCCCCAAATTAAAAATTTTGAAAACCGTGACTTGCTCTGAGGCGGCACGTTGCGAACTGCGTAGCGAGAACCCGACTTCTCGGAAATCGCGGTTTCACCAGCTCTCGCTGACCTCGAACTGAGCTATACTACGCGCCACACCTGCTGCGAGCCTTGTTACTACAGTCCATTCCCGGTTACTTCCAAATTTTCCGAAGCCCTGCTGAAGTTCTATTTTCAGGCTATTTCTCCGTCTCATGGAAAACAGAGCTTACCGTAGTCTAGAAAATAACACTAACGGGACAACGCACCGCACCACTGCGCACTCAGTGTAATAATGTTCTACATAAGAACTGTTTCTTACTAGGCGTTACAATCACGCTTATTTCCCCATGTATTTATTCATCATAATACACTGGAGAGCCAAAAAAAAAATGGTATAGGCGAGTGCGTATGCAAATAACAGAGGTATGGAACCAATTAGAGTAACGCGATGCGGTCGGCAGCTAGGTCGGCTACTGCTGCTACAATGGCAGGTTATGAAGATTTGAACGTGGTGTTATAGTCGGCGCACGAGAGATGGGACATAGCATCTCCGAGGTAGCGATAACATTTGGATGTTCGCGTACGACCATTTCGCGAGTGTACCGTGAATATCGGGAATCCGATAAAACATCACATCTTCGACATCGCTACGGCCGGAAAAAGATCGTGAACGAACGGGACAAACGACGACTGACGAGAATCATTAAACTTGACAGACGTGCAACCCTTTCTCAAATTGGCGCAGATTTCAATGATGGGGCATCAACAAGAAGTGCCAGCGTGCGAACTATTCAACGGACCATCATTGATATGGGCTTTCGGAGCTGAAGGCCCATTCGTGTACCGTTGTTGGCTGCGCGACACAAAGCTTTACGCCTCGCCTGGGCCCGCCAACACCGCCATTGGACTGTTGATGACTGGAAACACGTTGCCTGATCTGGCGAGTCTCGTTTCCAATTGTATCGGGCGGATGGACGTGTACGGGAATGGAGACATCCTCATGATTCTATGGTCCCTACATGTCAAGAGGGGATTGTTCAAGCTGGCGGAGGCTCTGTCATGGTATGGGGCGTGTGCAGTTGCTTATTTTTGTTCTTCACACTTTTTGAATTAATCCTTTGAAAATCCCCCAATATGTTTGACGTGTTTGGTTGTTCCCTAAATATCTCACGTATTACCAGCGTTTTAAGCATTTGTTACCTTAAAAATATCTTACTTTTAGTTAAACTGAACTTTTAATTATTTTCTATGTAGAAATTACCCTATTTCTTTTACAATTAATATGAATAGGAACAGGGAGAAAATAGGTGTGTTCGTAATGCGTAGTAAGAAATAGTTATAATGCAAAATAACATTACATAGAGTGCGCACGAAGGTTGTCATTTTTTTATACTTGGTTAATCTTCGTTAGCATGATGCGAACTTCAGCAGAGCTTTAGAAAAGTTGGAAGTATAGTAACCGCGAACAATGTACGATATATCTGGCGCGCAATACTTTGCCGCTGACACACACGGGGCCGGGCATTGCGTCTTCGCGGAGCGGCCTTTGTCAGGTGGCGGTGACGTCACAGACGTCTTCAAGGTCAGCCCCCCCCCCCNCGCTGGTGAACCGCAGGAGGCCGGCGAGCCAGTGCCTTCAGTAATCCGGCAGAAGTAACTCGTGTCGCCGCCTTGCGTGTGCTCGTGGAGTTAAATAGCGCGCCTGCATATCGCCCGTCTTCGTCGCCGTTGGTAATAGGTGGGTGTGATTCCAGCTTCCGGTGTTGAAGTCTTCCTTCTCACAGGTGTACATCGGAATGTGACCGTGAGATCAGTTAATGGGCCTTTACACAGGCGCCAGATATATAACGTACCGCTTTAGACGTTTATAATTGACATGAGTGATATCAGTGCTGTGTGCTGGGGCATTTAAGAGATGGTTTGCCGTAATTTAAACGAGATACGTTTCTTCAGTGTTAAGTTATTTGTGGTGGGTCGTCTGTGGCTTACATTTCATCGCAGGTTACAGTAGTAAGTTTCTACGTGATATATTTTTTTCATTAAAAAAAACAAATTTTTTAGATTTTGCGGCACGTTTTGTTTTAATATTTGCTTGCAACAAACTTTTTGTATTTTTTTGAGTTTTTTTTATTTCCATTTAACGTGAGGTGAATTTCGTAGAGAGTAGAGAGATTGAAATTACAACCTTCACGTGTTTTATAGTGCATGTTTGACAACTAAAAGGTTTTAACTCTTAGTGCAACCAACCTTTATAGTCTTGATACAAAAGAGTTGAAACGATACTTTTTGACTAGTTTCTTGAAACTCACAACTACTTCAATTTTTTTTTTTGCTTGGGAGATTAATATTGAGGGACGGGACCGGAATTTACAAATAATTTTTGCCGAAAAGTTTTAGTAATTTGATTTATTTTAATCTCATTTAATAATATTTTTTTTTTAGCATGACAAATGACGGAACTTGCTTAACATTATGTTGAAAATTAATCTGGACATTATTAAGTTGTTTCTGTGATTATCAATGAAGTTTGTCTCCGACAAATGTTTCCCTGTAAGCGATATGGTAGCAGTGTGCGTGGTTTTACGTAACGCATTGTAGTGCCTTGCTAAGAATATTGCTGCAACGTACATTTCGTTTTGCGACCGTATTCAGCAGAAAAGGCCTGTGTCAAAGGTTTTTTGTCGTATCAACGACACTGTCGACTAGCCTCTTAATAGTAAGTGGATGATTTACACTGCGAATTCTCTGGAATGTAGCTAATTTTTTAANGCAGAAAAGGCCTGTGTCAAAGGTTTTTTGTCGTATCAACGACACTGTCGACTAGCCTCTTAATAGTAAGTGGATGTTTACACTGCGAATTCTCTGGAATGTAGCTAATTTTTTTAATGGAAAAATATTCATTCCGCGTTTTGAGTTTGGTGTCTAACGTTTAGAGTAAACATAATTCAAATATTGAATTANAATGGAAAAATATTCATTCCGCGTTTTGAGTTTGGTGTCTAACGTTTAGAGTAAACATAATTCAAATATTGAATTCATTTTTATTTATCTATTAAAATTCATTAGTATTCTCGAAACATGATTAATAATTTGAATCTATGCTCACCCAATACATATTAAACAAACATGTTAAAATCTCTTTTCAAATTACTGCAACATTTTTTTATATTTTTCATTTAATTTCGTATAAATTAGATGTGACATAATTAAAATTGTATTGTTAATGAAAGTAATAATATGCTGAATGTAATATGTGCACTATCTGTTTACTTATGTCAAATATTATAATGAGAACATGCCAGTCAGTGTACCAATCACAGCTTATCTACAGTTCTGTAATTTCATAGGTCAGTAACGTCTGCGACTGAAGAAACATTTTAATCTTGGAATGAGGGGACAATAATCATCTCGCAGGCGTGGCTTGGAAAAATTCGTTCCAGGAAAAGAATCTGGTTACAGTCCCTGAAGTTAAGATTTGTATAGGAAACAAAAATCTTGCCTTGCCTTTTCACAGATCACTTGACGTGTCACGTGGCATACTTTCACACTTGGCCGGTAGGTCAGTTCAACCAACAAGTGGAATCAGTTGGTTCTTCAGTGGAAGTGCTAGAACGAGATGGTAGTTTGTAACAGTTGGTGAAGTCGATTGAAGCTTCCGACTAATGGCGTAACAACTATGAGGGGCAGTGCCTCTCCCTAAATTTAGTAAATGGCGCCAGAATGAAAGTAAGCGAGCGCCCAAACTGGGTTCGTTCATCGAGATGCATTTATATATTGTATAAAATTTTTAACGAATTGTCATAATGTATGCCTTCGCTTCTGGGTTATAGAATTTGATCTGTCTTCTATGCAGCGTGTTTTGATTGTACTAAGAATAAATTTATGAGAGAATCAAAAATGTATTAAGAGTGGCGGGTGACTGGGGGTTTGCCCCTGCAACCCCCCCCCCCTCACCTTCTCGATAGGGTGGCGGGGCACCTAAAGGCTGCCTCTCCTGTTAGGCAGGGTTAACAAGAGTCTGTCGCGTTGGTCCGTCCTACGTCCGTCCGACTCCCAGCCGAGCGATTTACAACTAGACTTCGTACGTCCGTCGTCAGTTCATTGCAAATTAAAAATATCATATAAAGCATTATTTCATTACTTTTTACTAGTGCTCAGAAGAAACTCGTGTTTTCAAACGTAATTATCAATGAATCTCCAGGAAAAATTCAACGTAATTTCAATTTGCAGCTACGAAGACGCTGATATCGCAGCGGCAGCCGTGCTTGCCGGCGGCTTTCGTTCCCGAAGGACACTCGCGAGGTTTGCCGAACACGATCATCTTGCTGCCCGAACACGGCATACTTCATTCGTGTTTGCAGTTGACCGCGACAGGTCCTTCACCCACTTCGCCGAACGAGGGAATCTCGCAGTCAACCCGGAAGA
>NQII01007588.1:21013-75581 GCA_002778355.1 Clitarchus hookeri
CACTCACAAACTGCTTCGACGAAAGTTGGTCAATGAGAGTTGTAGTGCTGCGACGTCACCGAAACGTTATGGAAGTCGCCATGTTTATCTGAAAAAAATGTTGGATGGCTCCAGTTTCCGTCTAACGTTCTGTACATAGGACCAATTTTTAAAATTTCTTTGAAGTCGGACGAGTTCAGACGATCAGAATCCCGCACATCAAAAAACGGCCACTTTCGACCACACAAACATTTTAAAATTACAACCTGTAACTAGAAACAAAATTAAATTGTGGAGTTAAGTAATTTATGTAATGTGTAATAAAGTTAATGGTATATTAAGCAGCCCCGATAAATAATATTTAAATTTAGTTTAGAAGTAAAAAAAAAAGATCACAAAAATTTTAATTTTTTTTGTAGGCGCATTGTAATGGACTGCGTGGTACCACAACAGCAGTACCCCGCTTTGAAAATTATCCTTAAATGAAAATCAGATTGCGTTCGTCAACTAAAAACTTTGAAGATGTGACAGGTTTTCAAACATATTCAAGATTATTTGGCCAACTTTGTTTGTTGGAAAAATTTGGTAACTGTGTTTGGTCTTCAAATCTTTTTTGACAAATGTAGGCTATGTAAAGGAGAAATTCTGGCAGTGTGACAAGGACATAAGATACTCAAAGGTATACGTCATCAAGGTGTCTTAGTAAGGACGTCGCAAAAAGTGGTGGGGGGGNATGGCGATGGATACAGTAAGGTTAGTTGTGGTAATGGCTACAAGTTAGTTCGCTCGTCCCATGATGGCGCCACGGGCAAAAGTAAGCAATTACAGAGCTACCTTGTGTCGGTATATGAAACTCTCTAGTAACTTCATGACTTTAAGTAATTTTTTATATTCAGCGCCTTTCCTCTCCAGGTACGAAGATATCTTTAAGAGTGCTGAGAGGTGTATTGTTATTCGTCTGTAGGCCTAATTTATATTCTTGAAATAGCAATACTTTGTCTTGTAATTAAGTCCGTGGGGAAAATTCATGTAAGTTTTAGTGATCGTCTGACAACTGTATCATAATTTGAATTAAAATATATTTAAGTGCAAAAATAGCAGCTCTAAGGAACGCGAGCTCAAAAATTTGCATATAAAATTTACAAAGTATTAATTACTACAGGTTATTCACTGGAAAGTGAGAATTTTTCAAATAATATTTTCTTTTAATAATTCCCTTGACATAAAAATTACTCGGAAATATAAAGGTGTATATCGATATTTGAAAACGGGAACCAAAAGCTATCCATTTCCAACAGTCTTTTAATGAATTTTCTTATTTCTTATTTTTTTTCCACAATCGTTTCGTTTGTAACTGTTTGATAATTATATTCCACAGACGTTCTACGTTAAAATTAATTTTTATTGCTTAATATTATGCCTGCAGCTATTGAGACAATGCTGGGGAGATGAGCATGTCGTAGGCCCTCTCCGAGATGGGATTTTCTACTGCCTTATAAGCGAATTTTACTCCATAGTGCGGTATTTCTATCTTACATGTAAAGCAAAATATTTTTCCCAAACAAGTTTGCGAATATTACACAACGATTGTCAGATAATGTTTCCAATAATTTTCACACTACGATAAAACGTAGGGCACCTTAACTCCATCCTGTCGAAGGTCGTCCATTAAACTTCGGGGTGCCTCAATACGTCTCTCGGTAGGCGCCCCCTCGCGCATGTCCAGTAAAAAAAAAATATATTTATACTTTCACAAAAAAAGAAATAATTTCTAAAGTATTTGCCAAATAAACTTATCAATAACACCACAACAATTTAGTGTAAAATTTGCAAGAATCATTTAAATCTGTACGCGGTGCCCGCTCGAAACGTAAATTTTTGAACTTAAGCGGGTTTGATTAACAAAATATTCGCAAGTGAGCCTGTGTCGAGCAAAAATGTATCCTTGAGAATTTTAAATGCAGGTGACACAGTCAATTCAATCCTCCTCAAAATGAACTTTTATATCTCGTCGTAAGTTACAAGCGAGCTCAAGTGTAATTCTCAGGAGAGAGATTACTGAATTGTTTGTAGCAACCTTGTTTTAGAATTCTAAGAAGTTATCAGCAGGTAAAATAAAGTTCAGCACCAACACGGTCTCTGGCGTTTGAACTACACTGAAGAGCAAAAAAAAAAAACTGGTTTAGGCGTGCGTATGAAAATAACAGAGGTATGTAACCAATAAGAGTAACGCGATGCGGTCGGCAGCTAGATCAGTTACTGCTGCTACAATGGCAGGTTATCAATATTTAAGTGAGTTTGAACGCGGTGTTATAGTCGGCGCACGAGAGATGGGACATAGCATCTCCGAGGTAGCGATAACATTTGGATGTTCGCGTACGACCATTTCACGAGTGTACCGTGAATATTGGGAATCCAGTAAAACATCACATCTGCGACATCGCTGCGGCCGGAAAAAGATCGTGAAAAAACGGGACAAACGACGACTGGCAAGAATCATTAAACGTGATAGACGTGCAACCCTTTCTCAAATTGGCGCAGATTGGATTTGTGGACTGCCCTGCAGGATTCATGTTGTGAAATGCCTCCTGCATACCTTCAGATATTAGTCGAGTCCATGCCACATCGTCTTGCGGCACTTATGCGTGCTCGATATTAGGCAGGTGTACCAGTTTTTTTGGCTCTTCAGTGTACATGCATTGCCAGCATGTTTGAAATACGGTGCTTTCTGACGAAACTATTAAACGTGTCCCCACTATGTTTATCTACGAAAACCAAATATATCCTAGACGAGGATCGAATGGTACTTCAAATATCACCCATGCTATAAATATTATTTTAGAGCCATCCAGCATAATTTAAAAAAAATGTTTCTCAGACTGACGTATCTAAAAATATACCACCCGGACAATAGCAAACTACGACAGGAGCTTTCATTGAACCTTGTTACAGATTTCCACCAATGAAATAACAGGGTCACCGCTGTAAGTCCCATAGGCACACGCAACAGGACGAAAACACTGCACGCCAGTTCACTCTTGCGCGTTGCGTCGATGGCGCACTTGATACCTGTGGCAATGTCGCTCTTATTGTCCCCTTCCTTCTGAGCCTCAAACGCGAATATAGCTCCAGGTAAGCGAATTTTTTCTGTGGGGATAGCCCTACGGCTTTTTTCGACGTAGTAAGTTCACAAACTTTTTTTCTAGTTCATATACCTGAGTATAAATTTAAAAAAAGTCTCAGCAACGTTAAAAAAAATACTGCGTGGCCGCCTTTCGACTGAATGCCGATTCGACCGAATGCAGAAATTTCTGTCGACACCTGAACCAACGCGAGGTGAAAACAGCGTTTTTATTTACTAATACGAGTACGTGCAAATGATCAGGCCATTGTCCAGTCTTCGATTATTCTTGAAATGCGTTTGGTTATTTCTTGTCGCCACGACTTGACAGACAACGGGGCCAAGGACGTCCACGACAACCATGCAAAAAAAGAAAAGAAAAAGGACCTTGTGACAGAACAATACGGTCAGTAGCCAGGGCAAAGTTTTTAATATGCAAGGAATTGCAAGGAAAAAAGCTTGAATACGTACAAAAGTAAAAATCAAATACATTCTACTTAATTATATATATATATATATATCTAAATTGGTTGTTAGTTGGTATTGGTTACGCAGGGATAAATTTAAAAACAGCATGCCCTGATTAAAACTGTTTCTTCGGGTACAGACTCGGTATTTACTGACGAGCGGAAAATTTTGCTGATCACTTTAGTGTTTGGCAAGACTTAGAAGACTTGCACAATATTCCACTCAGGAATAAAACGGTTTTCGTATTGCGTAATCAGCCATAGAGTAACGAGAGCTTCGAGTATATGTACAGGATCGTGTAGTGTAGCTTACAAACCGCTCAACTCGCAAACATTTCCAAGTAGCCTTGCATTTTCGCTGAGCTTATGTACGTTTACAAATGGAGAATGCTCCTTTCTTTGTGACTGTCGGGATGCCGAAAACGATATTGTCGCTGTCGGCCCGTCTTTCGCTGTTACGTCGCATTCGACACCTTTACCTTGTCGACTCGTGACAGCGCAAAATATGCAAGGAAACTGTTATCAAGGCGGCTTTCTTGCGTAGGTCGCTGGGGCTTTACGATCGAAAAGCAAAGTTTGAAGTTCGGGGTGCCTGGAAAACCACGCGTGTATTTTTAATTGTACCTGGGTTTCTATTAAACTTGAAATTTTAGGATCCGTTCCACTTTCTTAAGTTTCTTTTAAAACGGCGTTGAAGTGTGGATGTATAATATGCACCAATCCTAGCCCTTCTTATACCGCTCTGCTGTCAAATGCCAAAATCAGCTATTTTCTGTTTGAGCCTGCCTGAGCTATTTTGCGGGATAAACGCATACAAAGCAAATACGAGCTAAGACCAACATTGACCTAAACATTAAGTTTTGCATTGCCTATGAATTGTTGTTTAAGATTTTTTTGGTTGTACAGTGTGCATCTGCAGGAATCTGAGCTGTGATCTTGCAATTTATTCGGTGTGGATAGTGTGTGAAAAAGTTCAATCTATAGTTCATTCATAGTCACTTCCAAATTTTTTGAAGCCCTATAGAAGTTATAATTCCAGGATATTCCTCGCCTCATGCAAACAAAGATTAACCGAGTCTGGAAAATTACACCAAAGGAACAATGCACCGCATTCGTGCCCACTCAGTGTAATAATATTTTCCATAAGAACAATTTCTTACTAGGCATTAACAACACAACTATTTTCTCCCTGGTTTTATTCATATTAATTTTAAATGAAATATTATAATGTATGGATAATATACAAGTATAAATTAAGTATAACCAAAAATAATGTACTTTTTTGTTAACAGAAGTATAGAAAGTTTGTGATACGTGATATACTTAGGAAACAACCAAATACGTCATAGATAGGGTAATTTTTCAAAGGTTTGATCCAAAAAGTGCGAAGAAAGCGAGAATAGACTATAGCCACCTAAGTATGTATGTCTGTATTCACTAAGTGAGAGAGATTTGGGCACGGTGCTTAACACCCAAGGTCTTAGCAGTCAATAGGGCGTAAAGCGAGGTAAAGATGGAGCAGTGGCGGAATGCAAGTACATAATACGTTAGTTTACGGAAGTGAAATCGCGTGAATGGTTCCTTTGATGTGGGCGTACCCTTTAGGTAATTGGCTGTGCGAGGCTGTGTGAACGGACCTTGCGTCTCATCGGCTACCACGTGTTGCGGGAGATTTCCTATTGACTCAGCTGCCGGCGGGCAAGTAAGTCGCCAGACCCTGATTGGCGAATGGCCTCCCGACACGTTGCTGGCAAATGACGCCATTTTTAAGGCGTGTGTGGCTGTAGCTCGACATGTAAGCGGCTGTTACTTTTCTCTTTTTTTTTTTTTTTTAAGTATTCTGTAGCAAGGGCGGGTACAGAGGGACGGAACCCGAGAAAACTCACCCATTAGGGGCAACGTTCGTCACATTTCCTACAAGCTAAAAAGTGGGGTTAACCCAGCCGAGAAGTCGGTTTGCCGTGATGCGAGGCGGGTGGACTAACTGACTTTGAAGACAGCATGAATCCAGTCACTATCCTTGCCTGTCTGTAGTAATAATAATAATGGTAAGCACCGTTAACCATTTTGAACGATTGTATTCCTATCCCGCTGCAGGGTGGTTACTGCGCCAAGAACGTTGGCGTCTTTAGTTGATTTCATTCTCTCATTTTGGCCAACACGTTCTTCTGTCTCTCTCGACGAACCAGTGAACCCTTTTAAAAAAAAATCATAGTCCTGTGGTATCCACGCGTTGAAAAAAAAAAATTATGGGGCAGTCAGTGATAACACGTGCTATTTCCTATAAAATAATCATGATTTTAACTTATGTTGCAAATGAATTGCATCTGTTTAGTTTCGAGTTTGAACCACTGTAATTTTGCGAGTGTCGAGGAACATGTCAAGAGCGCCAATAAGACACTCACTGATTCACTGGGATAGCCACAATAGTGTGCCGACAACATCTGGCATTCCTTTCCGGCAGCTTACGTATGTATCGGCATCGACAAGGTCAGCACGCGACTGGAATGTGCCGGCAACGGTCGACCAAAGTGACGTGGGAAGGACATTAGTAGAGGGATTATAAGGACTTCGGCACATCGGGACCTTGGGACCGACCGGAGCGTCGGAGCTGTTCCTCTCTGTCATTCCAGTCGGCGACCATAACGGGTTTGCCGAAGGTAGCTGTTTTTTATGATTTTGTTCTTGTACGTCTCCTAGTGGTATATAATTTTTTCCTTGCAAAACTTAATATATGTGAATTATTTATGTGTATAAAGAGTTTTATATGCTGACAATGGGTGCTAGAAAAATCTCCGCACTTGGTGGAGTAACCATATGGGTAATTTTTTCCNCAATTTTTTCCTTGCAAAACTTAATATATGTGAATTATTTATGTGTATGAAGAGTTTTATATGCTGACAATGGGTGCTAGAAAAATCTCCGCACTTGGTGGAGTAACCATAGGGGTAATTTTTTCNAAGAGTTTTATATGCTGACAATGGGTGCTAGAAAAATCTCCGCACTTGGTGGAGTAACCATAGGGGTAATTTTTTCCACTGCCTAAATATCCTAGTGTACTGATTTTAAACTTGGGAGGAAATGTTTTTAATGATGAGAGTCTATGCCTATGTTAGGGGGCATGCATGGGATCCTTTACAGTCCGTATCGCATACCGTGAGGGGTGGGGAAGTGGTCTTGACTCTGTTTGTGGGTTTTTCGAGCCATGATTACTTAATGGAAAGCAGCAAAACGCATCCGTACACGACACTTGATATTTTCCAAATCCTTACTTTACTTTTTAAAAAATTACGTCCGTACATATAAAATATGGTGAACGGTTGCACCTACCAATATGGCGGACTGCACCAACCAAAATGGCGGACGGTACTGTGATGCCTGCCAAGATGGTGGACTGTACGTACCAAGATTGTGGAATGAGTATTTGAGGAAGGGGTAGGGGAACCTTTGGAAATTCAAGTTTTTTAAATTATGTTTTTAAAATCTTTTTTTTTAATCATTTTTAAATAATTATAAATTATTTTTTTTATATTTATAAATATATATTTATATTTTTTGTATTTTATTCTTATTTTTGGGGTCCAAGGCCCCGGGGGTCAAGGTCAAAAATCACCATGGTCAAGGTTACAGGTCAAGGTCACCTGAATCCGTTATGGCCGCTTGCCGACCTGAATGACATAGCACGAACAGCTCTGTAGCTCCAATACCAGGTCCCGATGTGCCGAAGTCCCCATAATCCTACTGACACAGATTCGGCTTTACAACCACAAAGGCAAAAAATAATCATTTCCTGTACTAGACTTGGCTCACAGTATCCAGGATGTACCTAAATTAGAAAGACATACTTCGGCAGCAGGTTGATCACGAAGAAAGGAGGTGAAAACATATATACGACCTATAGTCTGAAGTCGATCGTAAGGGCGTAACATGTTTTTGAAGTTGGACCTGAAAAACTAGTTTATCACAAATATTGGAGAAAACATTCGAGATGAAACACTGAGTGTCTGGTTAATGTGCAACGGAATAAAGATTTGTGAACACCACAACACCTGTCTGTCGCTGTCATCAAATTATTTCATTGAAATAATCACGGTTACTAACCTTATTTCGACTTCACCTCCATCACGCTTTAGCGAACGTGGGATTTAAAAGATGGATTATTAATTCACATGCCACAAATAACGTAAACATAATGCAGACACTCAGNTAGCGAACGTGGGATTTAAAAGATGGATTATTAATTCACATGCCACAAATAACGTAAACATAATGCAGACACTCAGTGTTCAGTCTTAAATATGTGTTCAGTATTTGTAATAAACTAGTACTTCAGGTCCAACTTCGAATATGTATACCGCCTTTAAGATTCCCTTTAGACCATAGGTCGTACATATTTCTTTAACCTTAATATTTTGTGCTAACCTGCTACCAAAGTTTGTCGGTTTAATTTATATTCAGAGTATTTTATTACTATAAAACATTAAGAAACGAAAAAAAAATCGTAATTGCAAAAACAGACCTTAAAAATTAAAAAATACCGTTGGAACTATTTTTTGGCCCAATCATAGCGTCAACCGACAAGCTAGCCAGTAACTTTGAATTGTCGCTGCCAGTGTTTATTTCTGCTGTTACCTTGGAATTGATAAAGTATTAACATGCATTCCACTTAAAATATTTTAACATAATTTATTTACATTTTTTCAGTCAATTTTTATTATTTAACCTAATTACTCCGTAAGTTTCAAAGCAAGTTAGTTAGTACTCATGTTGGTCTTGGGCAGACACAGATTTAGCGTCTCTAAACTACGCATATAACAGCAATGTTGACCTGTTACAGTGCATTCGCTGTAATCACAACACTCTAAAAATCAATCTATTTAAATATTTTCATTAAAATTCCTTTTCCGTAAAGAATTTTTTTTCCTACCGACATTTACTCTAAAGTCGTGTGCTCTAAAAATACAGTTTCTCTTTTAAATATAATTAAAGGCGTTCGCACTAACATTTTTGCCAATAAGGTATATGCCATGCAANAAGTCGTGTGCTCTAAAAATACAGTTTCTCTTTTAAATATAATTAAAGGCGTTCGCACTAACATTTTTGCCAATAAGGTATATGCCATGCAACCAGTTGCCTTGAAAATGTTTGCCCTATCATGTTGGCAAGTTAAGTGCGTATTTTTAGATTAGGTTTGTTTTCCCTACCTTGGCNCTTGAAAATGTTTGCCCTATCATGTTGGCAAGTTAAGTGCGTATTTTTAGATTAGGTTTGTTTTCCCTACCTTGGTATTTCCTCTTAAAAGTGTTTGCTTAATAAATATTTGCTTTCGATAGTTATCTCTGCGTTTAAATCCTGAAACCACTGCAGACAGGTGTTAAAGAAAAAAGGCGTTTGCTCTGCTCTGTCATTTACCGCAAGAGTTGTGAGTCCNTAGCGAACGTGGGATTTAAAAGATGGATTATTAATTCACATGCCACAAATAACGTAAACATAATGCAGACACTCAAGTGTTCAGTCTTAAATATGTGTTCAGTATTTGTAATAAACTAGTGCTTCAGGTCCAACTTCGAATATGTATACCGCCTTTAAGATTCCCTTTAGACCATAGGTCGTACATATTTCTTTAACCTTAATATTTTGTGCTAACCTGCTACCAAAGTTTGTCGGTTTAATTTATATTCAGAGTATTTTGTTACTATAAAACATTAAGAAACGAAAAAAAAAAACGTAATTGCAAAAACAGACCTTAAAAATTAAAAAATACCGTTGGAACTATTTTTTGGCCCAATCATAGCGTCAACCGACAAGCTAGCCAGTAACTTTGAATTGTCGCTGCCAGTGTTTATTTCTGCTGTTACCTTGGAATTGATAAAGTATTAACATGCATTCCACTTAAAATATTTTAACATAATTTATTTACATTTTTTCAGTCAATTTTTATTATTTAACCTAATTACTCCGTAAGTTTCAAAGCAAGTTAGTTAGTACTCATGTTGGTCTTGGGCAGACACAGATTTAGCGTCTCTAAACTACGCATATAACAGCAATGTTGACCTGTTACAGTGCATTCGCTGTAATCACAACACTCTAAAAATCAATATATTAAAATATTTTCATTAAAATTCCTTTTCCGTAAAGAATTTTTTTTCCTACCGACATTTACTCTGAAGTCGTGTGCTCTAAAAATACAGTTTCTCTTTTAAATATAATTAAAGGCGTTCGCACTAAAATTTTTGCCAATAAGGTATATGCCATGCAACCAGTTGCCTTGAAAATGTTTGCCCTATCATGTTGGCAAGTTAAGTGCGTATTTTTAGATTAGGTTTGTTTTCCCTACCTTGGCATTTCCTCTTAAAAGTGTTTGCTTAATAAATATTTGCTCTCGATAGTTATCTCTGCGTTTAGATCCGGAAACCACTGCAGACAGGTGTTAAAGAAAAAAGGCGTTTGCTCTGCTCTGTCATTTACCGCAAGAGATGTGAGTCCNGAAACCACTGCAGACAGGTGTTAAAGAAAAAAGGCGTTTGCTCTGCTCTGTCATTTACCGCAAGAGATGTGAGTCCAAAAACTATCGATTTACGAGAGAGTACAAGGACGCACTAGAACATTTATGTTAACATTGCCGAGCAAACGAATTCTTTCATTGGCCACTGTAAGTTAAACAAGGAATTTAAACTATAAATTTAATTAGTCAGTAAGACACCTCCACCAACCGAACAAGAGCGTGACACCTTGTATTACCAAAGGGGGCTCGATTTGTCGACCTCCTACTTAATTACAAAGCGTGCATCGACGGTGCAGAGATCGGCGCATACGGCCAAAGTCACCTGGTTGTGTATTTGGTAATTCCGCCGCGGCGTCGGTCCGTGTGATAATATCTCACTCGGATGTAACTAGAGTCTAGTACACCGTGAAATCTGTTCGTAATAAAATGCACGAAGCTTCGTCACGGAACCGAATACAGAAGAGCGTTACATAGAATACCAGACATGTAGTGTAGAAGGTTTGGTATAATCTCAGTGCGTAAACGGCTGTTCCAAATTTCACTGGTTTACACACAAGGTAACGGCATTGTACAGATATATATATATATATATAAAGAATCCAAAATTTATAAATTATATATATAGATTTTTTTTGCGAAACTGGTTTGTTTTACACAGTCCTCTACTGAGTAAATATATAATAATGTATTCAGCAGTTAAATGTAATCATTGAATAGGCCTATGATATGTGAAAGTCGCTTTGCAGTGTTTATGTTTACAAACGTCTGAAGCTATACAAAGAACTGGTATAGTCAATTCAGGGTTACTTCCAACTTTCCTGGAGCCCTGCTAAAGTTCTATGTACAGGATATTTNAAGAACTGGTATAGTCAATTCAGGGTTACTTCCAACTTTCCTGGAGCCCTGCTAAAGTTCTATGTACAGGATATTCCTCCATCACATGCAAACAAAGCTAAATAAGGTCTAGAAAATTACACCAAAGGACAACGCACCGTATTTTCATCTGCACTCACTTTAATAATGTTTTGCATAAGAACTATTTCTTACTAGGCATTACCAACACACCTATTTTCTCCCTGCTTTTATTCATATTGCATATATGAAATATTATAATTTATAGGTAAAATACAAATAAAAGTTTAATGCAACCAAAAATAAGGTATTTTTAAGTTAACGCGAGTGTAAAACGCTTGTGGTAGATGACAAAGAACTAAACACTTCATACACGAGGTGATTTTTCAAAGGTTTGATTCAAAAAGTGCGAAGAAGCCGCAAACAGATTATAAGATTCTACGCAGGGTTTATAGGAGTTGTTGCTCCTTGACCTCGGATTCAGGACGCGGAAAAGCAGATATGGAGAGGCTGGGAGAAATTCTTGGAAACCGCATAATCTTCCACTCCTTCCTCATCCCCGCACAATCTGGTTGCTCTTCGTTTTCCCGCGCCGTCACCCGAGCGCTGTGTGACTCATCCCGATGTTTCCCGAGACCAGCCGAAGGAGCGACGTGACCGGCCACCAGATCTTGATGGAAGTCTTGGCCATTCGCATTCGCAGACGCCGTCAGAGCGCAGCACTGTGGTAAATGCAAAGCAAAGTGGCTGACATCTAGCGGCGTATGTCCGAACTTGCGGAATGGTGATATACTCACTTAGCTTTCTTTATCACGTGTATAGCAGCGTTAGAATTTACCTGAAAAATAGACACGAGACGGTACTGCTCGGTAACCCAATGTGAAACACCCACCTAAATAGTATTTCATTACAAGAAATCCCTAAATCTTAGAAAATAATGGTGCCAGGAAGTATAAAATGGTGAAATATTATCACGAACATCGTCACTTTCATACGCCGAAATTTCCACGAAACTTTAAAACTCGTCTGTGTACAAAGTTGTAGTGCTGTTATTATTATATTTTAATACAATGCATAATTTTGAAACGAGACATCCTTGGTACATATCGTGTTTTATAAAATAATAAATTTTTTTGTATCTTCTAATTTAATTTAGTGCATTCTGAACAGTCATGAGTTAGTTGCATTTGTTACAAGACGAAAAATCACTACTTTTCAATAGGCTATTTTAATAATACAACGAGTTTAACTTTTATGTTTTTCAATTTAAGTGTAATTATTTATGGTGACTGTGTGATTCACCCACAAAATCGTATGCGTATATCAAACAGATACAAAAAAAATCCTAGATTCAAAGTATTAAATCTTTTACAAATAAAATAATATTAAGAAAATTATGCTAATTTGTTTGCTAAATTATTTGTTGGCGCGATAAATTCTAGTAATTGAGATGTTTTTTGGGTGATGTTTTCAGGAAAGCGGTATTATCGCGGTGTGCTTGTAAGTTTTGTCGACGAATTATATATGAGGCCAATTTTTCTATGCAGACGTTCTAATCAATTTTGCAACGCAAAGAATGAATAAATTATGGGTTTTAAAATATATTCTTGTGATAATGAATCATTATTGACACAGGCACTTCTCTGGTCACCATTTTTCAGCCACATGCCACGAATACACGCGATGCTGACTTTTGTGGCAATTTTTTAAAATAAATTGACTATATTATGTTTTTTCTCAATAAGCGGTTTCTCGCGTTCAATAATTGTTTTATATTCATAAGCTACGCGGAGACTTAAAACGAACAAAATCACTGTAAGCAAAACCAGCCACGTATTTTCCATTGCTTAAGTGAGAGGTAAGTCCCTGAAAAGGGAGATTTTAAAATGTACTTTTGCAAAATATCGAAAACTAGTGAATTTAAACTAAAATTCTCCAAACGCCGTTTTATGTTATCGGGCGGGATCTTCAACCTTAGATCGAACTCTCATAATACCCCTACCCCTCTCGTAATGAAATTTACGGGGTTGGCCAAACTACATTGCAGGCAACTTTTTTACCGTGAGGAATTACGAACTTTTCACGCTGGTTTATTGGCCAGTAAGTTATAACGTAATTAACATAAATGTTCATCTGTTTTGCAACTGCCCAGGACACACCGTTTTCGTGAAGAAAAAAAATCACATAAAACTTTGACTGCAGCGATACAGCGCCTAGCACTTAGGCAATACTACCTACATGCGTGTATGGTATGCTGCTGTGCCCACTGCAAAGGCAATGGCGGAGAACATTAGTAACGCCTACTGTGAGCAGCATCTACCGTGCATTAATGAGCTTACAGTACTGAAGCTGCCTGCTTGGTTCTGGCGACAGTCAGTGTGTGATTCCGTGCACAAAGTGTTCGTTTTGCTTAAGCGCCTGGAACTGTGTTGCTGCGATTCGCCCACTCCCAAAGTAAGGTTTTGCTCTGACAAAAAAATTGTTACAACTTTATTTTCTAAACTAAAAAATCATAATCCCGAAAGTGGGAGAATCAATACTTTTCTACTTAAATTGCTGTAGGGTAGCTGATGAATCACTGTTTCTTCTCTTGTTAGGATAGCAGGTAAACCGTTATTTTTGTTCACCTTTGGTACCCATTTAGATGTTTTGACTACCTTGGAAATCCATAAAGTTATTTTTAGTATTTACTACAGTTTTGTTTCAGATGTTTTAATAAACGTTACCCCTCGTTTACTGCATAATATCAACAAAGGCAGTTTATCACCGAGACGATAGTACGTATTTCCGCCGCCATATATCAGTCACGTTGCTCGAAAACGCGAATCGCTGAACATGTTTTAAAACCAGTCTTTTCAGCTCGTCGTCACACGTGTAGATTTGTCGCCACACGCAACACTGCTACGGACCTAACGACTTACGTTCATGACAAATGATACCGCGAAGTTGTCGGAAACATGTTTATAGATTAGTTTGTTCCAACTACACAGGCAAACAAAGCTTTACGTGCTCTGTTTGCGAAATTAATGACGAAACCAAAGCAACTTTCACGATATAGTCCCTGCTCTCTCACTCCTATTGCCACTAAGGAACTGCGTAGGCCCATATATTTTGTCTTAAAATGTATGGATGTTACCCGCTTTACTTGAGTAACCACTTCGCTGCTATGCAGGAACTATCAGCTGTCTAACACGCTGTGTTACAAAGCGACTCAGCAAGGCAGAAACATTTTTATTTTATTTTTCTACAGAATAGGCAATGCTTGGGTAATTGTAAGATTTTAGTATTAAGTATTGTTTCGTCTCAATATAGTTTTAACAGGTTGCATTTAAAGTAGCAATTTACGATCGGATCCAAATTTTCTGTGCGGTCTTAGTTTTAATCGAAAATTCTGTATATCACTGTCATAAAATTAAAGTTTGCATACCGGACGATTCGTTAACAAAGCCAAAAAAAAATGGGATTAACAATAAAAACTCGAGCTGATATTATTTACTTAAACTGTTCTTTACATCGTCCCTCTGCATCTAAATGCAACAGGCTTGATCACTGCGTAATGCCGTAATGCAGTTTGCGTCTTTTTGGTTGAATCTTTGAACACGAAGCAGAAGCCTGAATTTGACTGCAGCTGATAAGGATTTGCAAGAGTTAGATTGCTTAGGGCCTATCTTATTCTCTAGAATGGCTTTAAGACAGCATTAATACTTGTTTTTCTACGTTTTCAATATTATGGTAATTTTTATCAGCCCGTAGTTTTGGTAACGATGTAAAAAGTTTATATTATACTCGTACATGATTAATGTCATCCTGAATATCTCGTATCATGGTAGTGTAGAGTATCCTGCACTTTTTGTGGCCATTACGTTTTTCAGAAACTGGCAAGATAATAAGTTTGCAAATAACGTGGTTTGGTAAATACCAGGGGCGTTAACTATCCTTCACACAACTGTTGTGTGCGAAAACCTGTCGTGTGATAGTAAGCGCCAAGCTGTTATCACGCGAGCCCGTGACTCACCCGCGTTCCTCCGACGTCACGTGACGTCACGTATGCGATGTCCTTGTTTCCTTATCTTTAAGCGGAATCCCTATTTAACTATTGCAACGTCTCAGTGTTGTGTGCTCTCCCAAAACCGCGATGTACATTACCAGGAAGGCAAATTTCTTGCAAATTATACCTGTAATACTAGGACATTATTACAAACGCGGTGAGCCCAAAAAATAAATTTTCAAACATTTTCGCTAATTTTTTTCTATAAGTATATCTATCAGGATGAAAGTAAAATTGGTAACTTTAGATAATAGATTTTTAACTTCCCTCGAAAAAAATTGTATTCCTAGAACATTTATTTGCTGAGATTTTCGTATACTGATAAAACAGACAACATTTTACTATAGGGAATGCCCTCAAACCGTTTATTATTCTTGCCCGTGTAACTGCAANTAAATTTTCAAACATTTTCGCTAATTTTTTTCTATAAGTATATCTATCAGGATGAAAGTAAAATTGGTAACTTTAGATAATAGATTTTTAACTTCCCTCGAAAAAAATTGTATTCCTAGAACATTTATTTGCTGAGATTTTCGTATACGCGTAAATACTGATAAAACAGACAACATTTTACTATAGGGAATGCCCTCAAACCGTTTATTATTCTTGCCCGTGTAACTGCAAGTAGCTTTATAAGTCCTCTTATTTCACTTCGGTATTCAATTAGNAAGTAGCTTTATAAGTCCTCTTATTTCACTTCGGTATTCAATTAGTATTTTCACTTTGGCTTCTTCTTTCCCTGTGCATTAGTGAAAATAAATACTGCAAAACGAAGCGTTAAGCACGATCGTGTAATTTATGGGCAATTCAGTGCCAAAAAACCAGTTTTTATATGTTTTGTTTAGTATTTTATAATTCTGTGGTATTAAATAAAATAATGGTGTGATGAAATCGGGTAAAAACTATTTTGGTAAATTAAAATACAAAAAAAAAACGAGATTTATATGGGATTTTTATTTATATGTTGAGCCATAGACATTTCCATATTTTTCCATAGTGAACATGATTGGCATTGTTTTGATAACAGCCAACATGTCTGACGGCAGCACGCATCTGTGATAACAGAAAGAGAACTGGTTCCTGTTTTCGAACTCGTTCACGTTTTAAAGTCGAAGCGCATCCGGAATTACGCTGTATATTTTCGTGTAGTCCATGGCTGCCAACTACACGAACACGTTTTTCTTGTTTGCGCACTGAAACGTGTGGGTAGACAGTAATGTAGGCTATTCAANGCTGCCAACTACACGAACACGTTTTTCTTGTTTGCGCACTGAAACGTGTGGGTAGACAGTAATGTAGGCTATTCAAGGTTAAGTGCCTTTGAAAACCCTACTTAGAACATAATTTCCCTTTCATTCTGTATGCTTTTATTTTATGTAAGATTAACATTGCAACGAATAATCCTACTGTATTATGCGTCGTGCATGTCTGAACCGAGGAATTAAAAAAAAAAGTGAATGCGTTAATAATATGCAAATTTGTGCTTCTATATGTAAAAAACAAGAAACGTAGATTTCAGTAGACACAAATTTACATATTACACTCTTAATAAAACGTCACGTTTTAGAACTATTTTTTATAAATTTTCTGNTTCAGTAGACACAAATTTACATATTACACTCTTAATAAAACGTCACGTTTTAGAACTATTTTTTATAAATTTTCTGCCAACTTAACTGAGAGATCGC
Organism: Clitarchus hookeri; assembly: GCA_002778355.1. Taxonomy (NCBI): domain Eukaryota; kingdom Metazoa; phylum Arthropoda; class Insecta; order Phasmatodea; family Phasmatidae; genus Clitarchus; species Clitarchus hookeri. The sequence continues at coordinate 37,674 of NQII01007588.1, forward strand.
ATACCAGAGTGTATAGGCTGTTCACGATAAAGTGAGCACTTTTAAGGCCCGTTACCTTTTTCCTATCAGCCATTTTTTATCCTTCCACCACTTTTTAAGATAAATATTGTCATGTAAGTAATAAACACAGTGTATATATTTCACCACACATGAAATTTAACGTCTAAGGCTACAATAAAATATAATTATTGACTGCTATTCCAAATGAGGGAGCTTCAAAAAGTGCTCGCTTTACCGGAATAGCCTATACCGTAGCATNTAATTATTGACTGCTATTCCAAATGAGGGAGCTTCAAAAAGTGCTCGCTTTACCGGAATAGCCTATACCGTAGCACGCATGTAGTAATAAGCAACGAATTTCTTAAAAAAAATTAAATTCAAAACTGCTTGTTTTACAGCCTTTAACGTGTACAGTCTATTTGCGGTATCTTCACACTTTTTGAATTAATCCTTTGAAAAATTACCTCATTTACGAAGTGTTTAGTTATTTCCTAAATATGTTATATAACAAGCGTTTTACAGAGCTCTTAACACAGAAGTATCTTGTTTCAGGTTAAATTGTACTTTTGCTTTTATTTTATCTATAAATTATAATATTTCATTTATAATTAATTCAAATAAAAACAGAGATAAAATGGGTGTGTTGGTTACANTCAGAGATAAAATGGGTGTGTTGGTAACGCCTAGTGAGAAATAGTTCTTATGAAAAATATTATTATACAGAGTGCGCATGAATGCGGTGCGTTGTCCCTTTGGTGTAATTTTCTAGACTTAGTTATGGTTGATTCTAATCAGGTTAGAAACAAAACGAGTTTTCTTATGAGAGAGTTTGGCGTAGGAAAAATTTCCGCCGTTAGTTGCGCAGTATTCCAAAGAGGTCATATTTAAATAAAATTTTAATATGAATTTTAAAAGAGAAATATTTTGCTTAGCTACGAAGTTATTTTATATTTGATTTACGTTTATTGTAATTACGTGTTTTAACGTAGAGCATAGGGAAAATCTGGTACACATGTGACACTAGCGCTTACCTAGTGGCGAAAAATTTTGGTTGCCTAACTTTTACGTTGTTCTTCCCAACCTGAGTAGCAGTGGCCGTAACTTAAGTTAAGCTTTGTTTGCGTGAGGCGGAAGAATTTCCAGAAGAAGCAGAACTTCAGCAGGGCTTGAGAAAAGTTGCAAGTGACCGTAAGTGGGTCACACGTGCGGTTGCAACGTGCGGGTGGGCGCGTGTGCACGCAGCAGCGGCTTCCCGGGAAGCTCGCGATGTCTCCGCGTCGCGCAATGTTTGCGGCCGTGATGCGCGTGCTAAGAAGCCCAGCAACTCATCTCATTCCGCCGTTTGACGTCACGGTGTTTGCCCGCGTCCACGTTCATTCTATTCAGGTCAGGACTGAAACGACTCTTCTGACGGGAGAGTTTGGCATAGGGAAAATTTCCGCCGCTAGATGCGCAGTGTTTCAAAGAGGTCACTCAATTATATTTTTAAGCTAAGTGAATAACAAAATATAAAGATAATACTTAGTTACGTAGTTATTTTATATTTGATTTATGATTATTGCGATTATTTAATTTTTTAACGTAGAAGATAGAGGAAATCCGGTACACATGCAACGCTAGCGCTTACCTATTGGCGAAAAATTTTAGTAGCCACACTAAAAGGATTGAGCTTCCCAACCTGAGTAGAATAAACCTTACCCGCGTTATTTGGTCCTCAGCTTTTCGCGCCGACACACGCAGTCTCAGCACGCGAGTAACGCCTGGGAATTCATGGGTGTACGCAGAGTTAGGTAACGGGAGGTACAAACCGCAAAATGAATATCCATATTTACGAACTTAAAAATACAAAGTATGAATTTATTTAAACGTATTACAAATAGTTTATGCTATACTGAATGTATTTTTAATTCAGTGGTCGTTCTAAACTTGCAGACTGTCTAGTGAAGATAGGAAATTGACAAGATTCTGTTTTATTTTCCTAATGACATAATGAAATAAAAAGTAGTACACACACACTGACAAAATTGTTATTAAAGTACGATTCAAGTTGCGCATGAAAAATAAATTGTAACGCTGTAAAATATTTTCCTAGATTTATTTATTTAAACGTTTTAAAAATCTTATAGTCGAAAGTTTTTTTTCCTTCAAAATTTAAGCTGTTGCTATTGTGGATGCTTTATAAAGCACAGTTTGCAAGAAATCTTTCGCCAAGCAAGATTATCACAATTATTACTCTAATTACATGCGACAATAAATTAGTAATAATGTTTGCAAACCTTTTTCTACAATAAATTTTATTCACATATATTTTAGTTATGAAAAGGGTGACTTTCGTGGCTACATGAGTTCAGAAATGTGGGTACAAATAACCGCTTTAAAATCCCAGTGCCTTCGTACCGCGGCCAGGGGATTACACCATTACAGACAATCTCCAAAGTAAAGTAAATCGGTCGAACTCTACGAAGATCTTTGCGAGAAGAATTTCGCAATAACACTATTGTATGCAGACGATCAAGCCATTGTATCAGATTATGAAAACACCCCGCAGAAAGCAGTATTTGAACTTCTCAAAATAGTATGCAAATTTAATTTTGACAGCTCTATAAATAAAACTAAATCCATGGGATGTCAAGGACTCCACCCCCTAGGAAGTAAAATCGTTATAGATAATTGAACAAGTGGATCAATTTATTTTTCTAGGATGCACGTTATCATATAAAAAAAGTAGATATTACAATTAATATTGAAAATCTCTCGAAAATGTGCGGAGCAATTACGAGTACGCTAAAAAATAAAGTAAGGAAGGAGACAATGATAAAATTCTATAACATCATGTCAGTTCCAGGAGCATTATATGGTAGTGAAACTTGGACAATGACAAATAAAGATAAAAGTAGGTTACAAGAAGTGGAGATGAGATTTCTGAGATCAATCATAGGAGTTACAAGAAGAGAGAGACTCAGAAATGAATATATTAGAAAACAGTTAAATAATAATGATTTAAATGGACAGATAAAACAATACAGGAAACATTGTATAGGATCTGTAGAAAGGATGAAAGATACAAGATATCCCAAGTAAATAATATATTATAAACCAACAGGAAAAAGGAATACCAGACGACCGAATAAAAGGTGTTTAGATCAAACCTGGAGATCGCAACAAGCCATAAAGGCTCAACGCATTAAGAAGGAGAAGAAGTCCGCGTGTCCACTATCGAAGACATGTTGCAAATGAAGGACATTCATGGTTGGACTGTACACAACAAGGAGGCTGCGACAGGAGTTCTGAGCGTCTTCCTTGTGATAAATCTTATTTTTGAATTTCCTACACTTCTCGGTTGTGAATGACTAACGCTCATATCACAGAACACATAGCACATTGCTTAATGGCTCTGCGAGAGCACGCTAGACCCAGTTACAACACACACAAAATAATTAACTATTGCAGCAATTAGGTTCGTAAATTAATTTAGAACCGAAATGGTTCAGCTGCGCTCCAAACCTGAAGAATACAACAATAATAGTTTATATTATTAATGTAATTACTTAACACTCAATTACAAATTACTTAGTTTCGTAGCTTAAAGACTCCATAAAAGCACCTTTTATTGGTAATTCAAACCTGATACTTCATATTATCTTTAAAAAATAACTTTGTTCTCTTCCCAACGAGTTAAAAACTTTTACAGATTATAGACTCCATTCAGTAATTTGTTATTTCAGTTAGTTTTCAATACTTTGAAATTAAATTATTTAAAAGCCTCAATTTATAATGACGCATAGCTCTTTCAATAATATTTTTACATCATGTTTTGCACCATGCTTCCTTTAAAGACAAACAATCGCAATCAAAATTCGCAGCGGACTCGCAATAAATACACGCACATGCTCGAACGTGATTAATTTGTTACTAACGACGCGAGTCGACTGAGTGCCGGCCGAGCNGCTGCCAACTACACGAACACGTTTTTCTTGTTTGCGCACTGAAACGTGTGGGTAGACAGTAATGTAGGCTATTCACGGTTAAGTGCCTTTGAAAACCCTACTTAGAACATAATTTCCCTTTCATTCTGTATGCTTTCATTTTATGTAAGATTAACATTGCAACGAATAGTCCTACTGTATTATGCGTCGTGCATGTCTGAACCGAGGAATTAAAAAAAAAAGTGAATGCGTTAATAATATGCAAATTTGTGCTTCTATATGTAAAAAAACAAGAAACGTAGACTTCAGTAGACACAAATTTACATATTACACTCTTAATAAAACGTCACGTTTTAGAACTATTTTTTATAAATTTTCTGCCAACTTAACTGAGAGATCGCATACCAGAGTGTATAGGCTGTTCACGATAAAGTGAGCACTTTTAAGGCCCGTTACCTTTTTCCTATCAGCCATTTTTTATCCTTCCACCACTTTTTAAGATAAATATTGTCATGTAAGTAATAAACACAGTGTATATATTTCACCACACATGAAATTTAACGTCTAAGGCTACAATAAAATATAATTATTGACTGCTATTCCAAATGAGGGAGCTTCAAAAAGTGCTCGCTTTACCGGAATAGCCTATACCGTAGCATGTAGTAATAAGCAACGAATTTCTTAAAAAAAAAAAATTCAAAACTGCTTGTTTTACAGCCTTTAACGTGTTCAGTCTATTTGCGGTATCTTCACACTTTTTGAATTAATCCTTTGAAAAATTACCTAATTTACGAAGTGTTTAGTTATTTCCTAAATATGTTATATAACAAGCGTTTTACAGAGCTCTTAACACAGAAGTATCTTGTTTCAGGTTAAATTGTACTTTTGCTTTTATTTTATCTATAAATTATAATATTTCATTTATAATTAATTCAAATAAAAACAGAGATAAAATGGGTGTGTTGGTTACAACCAGTAATAAATAGTTCTCATGCAAAATATCATTACACTGAGTGCGCATGAATGCGGTGCGTTGTCCCTTTGGTGTAATTTTCTAGACTTAGTTAAGGTTGATTCTAATCAGGTTAGAAACAAAACGAGTTTTCTTATGAGAGAGTTTGGCGTAGGAAAAATTTCCGCCGTTAGTTGCGCAGTATTCCAAAGAGGTCATATTTAAATAAAAATTTTAATATGAATTTTAAAAGAGAAATATTTTGCTTAGCTACGAAGTTATTTTATATTTGATTTATGTTTATTATAATTACGTGTTTTAACGTAGAGCATAGGGAAAATCTGGTACACATGTGACACTAGCGCTTACCTAGTGGCGAAAANTAATTACGTGTTTTAACGTAGAGCATAGGGAAAATCTGGTACACATGTGACACTAGCGCTTACCTAGTGGCGAAAAATTTTGGTTGCCTAACTTTTACGTTGTTCTTCCCAACCTGAGTAGCAGTGGCCGTAACTTAAGTTAAGCTTTGTTTGCGTGAGGCGGAAGAATTTCCAGAAGAAGCAGAACTTCAGCAGGGCTTGAGAAAAGTTGCAAGTGACCGTAAGTGGGTCACACGTGCGGTTGCAACGTGCGGGTGGGCGCGCGTGCACGCAGCAGCGGCTTCCCGGGAAGCTCGCGATGTCTCCGCGTCGCGCAATGTTTGCGGCCGTGATGCGCGTGCTAAGAAGCCCAGCAACTCATCTCATTCCGCCGTTTGACGTCACGGTGTTTGCCCGCGTCCACGTTCATTCTATTCAGGTCAGGACTGAAACGACTCTTCTGACGGGAGAGTTTGGCATAGGGAAAATTTCCGCCGCTAGATGCGCAGTGTTTCAAAGAGGTCACTCAATTATATTTTTAAGCTAAGTGAATAACAAAATATAAAGATAATACTTAGTTACGTAGTTATTTTATATTTGATTTATGATTATTGCGATTATTTAATTTTTTAACGTAGAAGATAGAGGAAATCCGGTACACATGCAACGCTAGCGCTTACCTATTGGCGAAAAATTTTAGTAGCCACACTAAAAGGATTTAGCTTCCCAACCTGAGTAGAATAAACCTTACCCGCGTTATTTGGTCCTCAGCTTTTCGCGCCGACACACGCAGTCTCAGCACGCGAGTAACGCCTGGGAATTCATGGGTGTACGCAGAGTTAGGTAACGGGAGGTACAAACCGCAAAATGAATATCCATATTTACGAACTTAAAAATACAAAGTATGAATTTATTTAAACGTATTACAAATAGTTTATGCTATACTGAATGTATTTTTAATTCAGTGGTCGTTCTAAACTTGCAGACTGTCTAGTGAAGATAGGAAATTGACAAGATTCTGTTTTATTTTCCTAATGACATAATGAAATAAAAAGTAGTACACACACACTGACAAAATTGTTATTAAAGTACGATTCNTTTTATTTTCCTAATGACATAATGAAATAAAAAGTAGTACACACACACTGACAAAATTGTTATTAAAGTACGATTTAAGTTGCGCATGAAAAATAAATTGTAACGCTGTAAAATATTTTCCTAGAATTTATTTATTTAAACGTTTTAAAAATCTTATAGTCGAAAGTTTTTTTTCCTTCAAAATTTAAGCTGTTGCTATTGTGGATGCTTTATAAAGCACAGTTTGCAAGAAATCTTTCGCCAAGCAAGATTATCACATTTATTACTCTAATTACATGCGACAATAAATTAGTAATAATGTATCCAAACCTTTTTCTACAATAAATTTTATTCACATATATTTCAGCTATGAAAATGGTGACTTTCGTGGCTACATGAGTTCAGAAATCTGGGTACAAATAACCGCTTTAAAATCCCCGTGCCTTCATACCGCGGCCAAGGGGATTACACCATTACAGACAATCTCCAAAGTAAAGTAAATCGGTCGAACTCTACGAAGATCTTTGCGAGAAGAATTTCGCAATAACACTATTGTATGCAGACGATCAAGCCATTGTATCAGATGATGAAAACACCCCGCAGAAAGCAGTATTTGAACTTCTCAAAATAGTATGCAAATTTAATTTTGACAGCTCTATAAATAAAACTAAATCCATGGCATTTCAAGGACTCCACCCCCTAAGAAGTAAAATCGTTATAGATAATAAGATAATTGTACAAGTGGATCAATTTAAATATCTAGGACGCGCATTAACATATAAAAAAAGTAGATATAATAAATAAAATTTAAAATCTCTCAAAAATGTGTGGGATAATTAGGAGAATGCTAAAAAATAAAGTAAGGAAGGAGACAATGATAAATTTCTATAACATCATGGCAGTTCCAGTCCAGGAGCATTATATGGTAGTGAATCTTGGGCAATGACAAATATAGATAAAAGCAGGTTACAAGAAGTGGAGATGAGATTTCTGAGATCAATCATAGGAGTTACAAGAAGAGAGAGACTCAAAAATGAAGATATAAGAAAACTGCTAATCATTAATGATTGAAATGGACAGATAAAACAATACAGGAAAAATTGTCTAGAATATGTAGAAATGATGAAAGATACAAGATATGCCAAGTAAATAATATATTATAAACCAACAGGAAAAAGGAATGCCGGACGACCGAATAAAATGTGTTTAGATCAAACCTGGAGATCGCAACAAGCCATAAAGGCTTAACGCATGAAGAGTAAGAAGAAGAAGTCCCCATTTGCATTATCGAAGACATGTTGCAAATGAAGGGCATTCATGGTTGGACTGTACACAACAAGGAGGCTGCGACAGGAGTTCCGAGCGTCTTCCTTGTGATAAATCTTATTTTTGAATTTCCTACACTTCTCGGTTGTGAATGACTAACGCTCACATCACAGAACACATAGCACATTGCTTAATGGCTCTGCGAGAGCACGCTAGACCCAGTTACAACACACACAAAATAATTAACTATTGCAGCAATTAGGTTCGTAAATTAATTTAGAACCGAAATGGTTCAGCTGCGCTCCAAACCTGAAGAATACAATAATAATAGTTTATATTATTAATGTAATTACTTAACACTCAATTACAAATTACTTAGTTTCGTAGCTTAAAGACTCCATAAAAGCACCTTTTATTGGTAATTCAAACCTGATACTTCATATTATCTTTAAAAAATAACTTTGTTCTCTTCCCAACGAGTTAAAAACTTTCACAGATTATAGACTCCATTCAGTAATTTGTTATTTCAGTTAGTTTTCAATACTTTGAAATTAAATTATTTAAAAGCCTCAATTTATAATGACGCATAGCTCTTTCAATAATATTTTTACATCATGTTTTGCACCATGCTTCCTTTAAAGACAAACGATCGCAATCAAAATTCGCAGCGGACTGGCAATAAATACACGCACATGCTCGAACGTGATTAATTTGTTACTAACGACGCGAGTCGACTGAGTGCCGGCCGAGCTTACGTGACTCGTGTTACACTCCCCCCACCCTCTCATCTATTACGGCTCCCTCCCCCTAGTCACAATGGCTCTTCACGTCCGCGTACGGTCAACCGACTCGCGAAAAATTACTTTTTCACAAAACTTTTTATATTGTTCCATCTTTAATTGTTTAGACAGCGTATTGCAAGAGAGCGCGCTGGCGGCAAACTTTTTTCCGACTTGATTCCCTATTATCGTCACTTCTTATTCCTTGTGTTACTTTACGTAACAAAATATATACTAAAACCTGGCCAGAGAACATAGCTATGAATAAATTAAAAAACACGTAAATCGGATAAGTGGTTCTCGAGTGATAAGCGCACTAACATACAGACAGACAGAGAGACGTTGAGCTTTATAATATGTATAGATGAAAAAAAAGAAGATAAAAGCAATTTTTTATCAGCCCACTCTGCGGTGCTTTTAAATGCCGCCATAAGCCAAGATGGCCAGTGTCGCCGCAAAGTCGTGGTCGTAAAATTAGTTGTTTTGCTAAAAAGGAAACGTAGCATGTCTGTCTCGCGTCCTTCGGCGTCGTTGACTTAGCACTCGCCAAGAGAGAAAACACACGAAGCGCTTCTGAGGAAAAACTGTCCGAGGAAAAGTAGCATACGCAGTTCATGAAATAAGGGCGGAGCGTAAGAACGGGAAAGGAAATACGAATAGAATGTTGCTGCCTTCGTAGTATTATTTTACGTTGTTGCTTTCGTTGTAACTTCCGAGGACATTTTTTTTTTCCAAAGCCGTTCTCTTTTATTCATTTTATTTCCATTACCATTGAGTTGGGTCGACTATAGATCAATTATATCGTTGAGTTGAGTTGAGTTGAGAGATTTAGGCGGCTGTTAACAGCGAGGTCTTGAGAGCCGATGAGGTTGAAGTGAGGTGAGAATGGAGCAGCGTTGGAATGCAAGGGCGGGGGGAAAGGGAGATCCCCGAGAAAACCCGCAGACCAGCGGCATCGTTTGGCACGATTCCCACTTGCGAAAATCCAGGAGTGTCTCGGCCGGGGATTGAACCCGATTCCCCTCGGATGGTAGGCGAGCAGTCTAACCGAGAAATGATGTTTAAGTCTTATGCAGTGTTTTACTACCGACTGTCGCACAAGAGCATAGTTGTTCAATTAAAATACTCATTTAAACCGTCTTTGATTTGTGCAATTAACAATAAATTATTAGAAAATAAAATTGTGGTGCAAATTTATATGGTCTTTACATTTTTAATGTATTAGTGCTGAATAACTTCCAGGCGGAAGTGGCACTTATATACTAAACTGACCCGGCTTTATACATGTGAACGATTCACAGAGCTATGATTTAATGATTTAACCGGGATTCGAACCAAGGACCCTTCATGCTTCGCGCTCTACATACAGCTAGTAACCCTTCACGCGTCTAAATTTCGCTGCTTTTTAAAATTTTACGTAAATTTTAGTTCGCTTGCATTGTGTTTGTGGAACGATTTCCCTTGATATTTTTTCCCCGTACAAAATGCATATAGGAGCAATAATTGCATTTAAGTGACATAAATAACATGTGAGCTGAGTAAACGTCCGTGCGAAAAATCTAAGGGGAAACAACTTACTTAATCGCTGCACCGTGTGCCTTTTCCATGATGAATACAAGTACTTGCACGACAATAAAATACCCTCTTGTTCACGGGAAGTGAGTCTATTAAACCAGCACAAAACCACGAGGGGTAGTGACGTAACCACCCAAGGTGGGGGGGGGGAATAGTTTGGTACTTCTACGCCAGAGGGCAGTCCAACCCTCAGCTTCTTTTCGCGGTCCGGGTGTCTAGGCTTGCCAACCGCGCACTCTGATAACTGGCACAAAGCGCTAAATAATTGTCCACCGTGCAGTGGCGCAGAAACTTCCGAGCTGCCACTTTGCGGGTCAGGTGTGGCCAGCCAAGTGTGATGCGGTGAAATTTTTTTAATTTTAATGTTTTCCAAACCAGTGGCCTCGCTGTAGTGAGAATGACTAGGCCGAAGCAAGTTATGCACAAATAAGTCTGCACCACAATCCGCGGGTCAACACCGCGCTGTTTGCCCTTGTTCTGACTCACGGACTAAACAGCTACTTGATAGAGATAACGTCTTTCGGGCGATGAATTAGTTTGCCTGCTCCCTAGCATCCGGTAATTCTTCACGTGGAACAAATTTCTCTTCCGAGACGGGATCGTAGTGACTAGAGAAAAAAGAGCATTGAATTATGTTCTAAAATATTATTACTCCTGGAGATTATTTCCCGACGTGGAAAGTGGATTCGAGTACTCTAAAATGCTATGAGCTTAAGCTGCTTTTCAAAGCCATTCGCGGAAGACGCTTAGATATAGTTGGTCAGTTCATATTTACCTGTTGGTCCCATCGGCTGCAATGAAATATTACGACAGTTTGATAAAAATTTTCATTTGTGATTGTGATAATGGAAATATTGGATTCTAATTATTTAAAATTTTCAGCAACGAATGCCTGAAATTCTAATACAGCAATATTTTAGCAAAGTATACAGGTTTATTAATTATGTTTGGAATATTAGTTTCATAATCGTGGTAGTGTTAGTAACAAATTTGTTTAGTGGAATTACATTTTATATGCTTAGCAAACTTTTAAAATATTTATCCCCATACCAAAAAATTTTCAAACTTGAAACAAAGAATGTAATGTGATGCTTATCAGTATGAAATATTTGTAGCCTTGTTGAATTTTTAGGGACTAAAATAGCCATAGAGGAATGAATGTAAAATAATTTGCGAGGAAGGGAGGCGCTGCAAATAGAGATTCGTCTCCAGTGGAGTAAGAAATAACAAATTAGTTTTCTTTGCTATTAACTGCGATACACGGATATGCTAAACGCCACGGAACCACCTGATTTTAGTGGTCACAAATTGTGGGTCATTCCGCTCTTCTCCGCTTTTACCCAAACGAGATCCCCCCATAATACTCTTAAATAGAATATGGGGTAGAGTGCACATGCAAACTGTGCATAACAGTTTTCCGGATATCAACATTGGACTGTTTTTTTTTATTGCCAATGTTGTCAAGACAAACTGAATTCGATATGCAGATGGAAAACTGTTTATGTAAGTTAGTGTTATGACTATTTCTGTTCAAGTTTTAATGCATTTGGTGTGCGAGTATGTATGTGTGTCTATTTATGTATACATTAGAGAACCAAAAAAAATTGGTATAGGCGTGCTTATGCAAATAACAGAGGTATGGAACCAATCAGTGTAACGCGATGCGGTCGGCAGCGCCTATATAAGACTACAAGCGTCTGGCAAAGTTTCTAGATCGGTTACTGCTGCTACAATGGCAGGTTGTCAAGATTTAAGTGAGTTTGAACGTGGGGTTATAGTCGGCGCACGAGAGATGGGACATAGCATCTCCGAGGTAGCGATAAAATTTGTATTTTCGCGTACGACCATTTCACGAGTGTACCGTGAATATCAGGAATCCGGTAAAACATCACATCTTCGACATCGCTGCGGTCGGAAAAAGATTGTGAAAGAACGGGACGAACGACGACTGACGAAAATCATTAAACGTGACAGACGTACAACCCTTTCTTGAATTGGCGCAGATTTCAATGCTGGGGCATCAACAAGTGCCAGCGTGCGAACTATTCACCGGACCATCATTGATGTGGGCTTTCGTAGCCGAAGGCCCACTCACTGATGAAAATCATTAAACGTGACAGACGTACAACCCTTTCTCAAATTGGCGCAGATTTCAATGCTGGGGCATTAACAAGTGCCAGCGTGCGAAATATTCAACGGACCATCATTTATGTGGGCTTTCGGAGCCGAAGGCTCACTCGCGTACCGTTGTTGACTGCACGACACAAAGCTTTACGCCTCACCTGGGCCCGCCAACACTGCCACTGGACTATTGATGACTGGAAACACGTTGCCTGGTCTGACTAGTCTCGTTTCCAATTGTATCGGGCGGATGGACGTGTACGGACATCCCCATGAATCCACGGACCATACATGACAACAGGGGACTGTTCAAGCTGGTGGAGGCTCTGTCATGGTATGGGGCGTGTGTAGTTGGCGTGAAATGGGACCCCTAATACGTCTAGATACGACTCTGCCAGGTGAAAGATACGCAAGCTTCCTGTCCGATCACATGCACCCATTCATGTACATTGTGCATTCCGACGGACGTGGACAATTCCAGCAGGACAATGCGACACCCCACACGTCGAGAGTTGTTACCGAGTGGCTCCAGGAACACTCTTCTGTCTTTAGACACTTCCATTGGCCACCTAAATCTCCAGACATGAACATTATTGAGCATATCTGGGATGCCTTGCAATGTGCTGTTCGGAAGAGATCTCCACCGCCTCGCACTCCTATGGATTTGTGGACTACCCTGCAGGATTCATGGTGCGAATTGCCTCCTGTATACCTTCAGACATTAGTCGAGTCCATGCTACGTCGTCTTGCAGCACTTCTGCGTGCTCGCGGGGGCCCTACATGATGCTAGGCATGTGTACAAGTTTTTTTGGCTCTTCAGTGTACATGTATGTGTGTTTGTATGTTTACAAAGCAACCGCAATTACTCGTGAACCAGTTTTTAGCCAAGGCAAAGCTGTCATTTTTTTGCTTCTCCAGGCGATGTGCTGAGAAGCACGATTCGCGTGCCGTGCAGTGTTTGAACGAGGGAGAATTCACTTACAGCAGCGCTCCTGTGACCTAGGCAATGTCACTGTTACATTACTCGTGAAATCACCGCGAAATTACCCGGAAAATCACTGCGTCATTACACGGGAAATAACTGCGGCATTACACGGAAATCACTGCGACATTGCACGGGAAATCACTGCGACAGCGAGAAATATGGCGAGGGGAATCCGTATTGTGATCACCTGAAGCTAATATTTGATTTATACATCAGCCTGAGACACACGAACAGCGACTTTCCCGAATCCGTGATCATTTCGAGTATCGAAACAATGCATGTGCACCGTTAGTTTTGAATCACACACCGAGCGAAGCGGAAGGCACACTGCATCAATCTCACTTCGGAGGATGTTATACTTTATGAGGAATCAAATATAAGATATTTGTCTCGAATTATTGGAGGCTACAAAACCCGAGTGTCGTCGAAATTTCGCCACATGCGTCTGAACGCTTTGGCAATTTAGTGGAAGTATTTTTGTCTTAACTTGTGAGCAAATACTTTACCTGAGCAACGCACGCATTTAAAATGTTTTACGCTCTGTGAACTATACAAACTTACACGACGTAAAAAAAGGCTTGACAGAAATGCACCACTGGTAAAATATTTGCTCATTAAGCTGACAAAAACCTGTTGGTTTAGCATTGGTTTCTATTGACTTTTCTACTTCGGCTACCAAAAAAAACAGTAGATTTCAATTTACGGGCTCAGAGTTAATACATGTCACATTGTTAATCACTTTCCTTACTATTTCTGATTATTAGGAATGTTCCTTAGAGCTCTACACCCCCCGCCTCTTGCCGTGTCACTAGGCTTATTAATAAATTCAAGTTGCAATTTTAAAAAAATCAGGCAACCACAAAATTTTTTTTGAAATCCATCTAGTCAGTTTTTTTTGTTGTCCTACGCAAAATTGTCTTGATAATTCTTTTTAACAGTTTATTTGTAATTGGAAAAAGAATTACGTATGTTGTAATTAATATGGGTACTGTGGTAGGTAACGAAATAAATTCATGTCCACCACAAAAAATAATAGACAGTGTGGATTCCATACATCCTTCTTCATCGTTTTATGCCCTAAAGTTCAGTGTGATATGGCGTTAATATTTCGTTCATTAATTTCGAAGCCAGCGTGTAATTGTAGTGTGACTGGTTTGATCACAAGCGAAGGATAGGGCATCTTATTATGCAGAATATTATAAAAAGAAGGAAGCCACCACAAAATTACTCTGCTTTGGGGTTATAACTTTTTTTTCATGGCTGTGAAAGGTAGCTTTGTAATCTCTTCTGTTAAGTTCATAACGCCAGTGTGCGGGTAGACAAGTATCGCGGGAAGCTTTTACACACAGAGAAAAAAAGGCTTTATTGGACAAATAAACTTTTGCCTGGAGCATCGAAACTAATCGTTCATATAGGGGCAACAAAATACTATATTGCAGAAACCAAATCAATTTGTTGTTATTTACTTGCTTCAAATTTGTTAAATCAGTTTGGCGTAGCTAAATATTTGTACGGCTCTACGTTAATTAAAATTTCGATTATTATGAAATAACCTGACCGCAACACCAGGATTCGAACCCGTAACATTCGCACTCGAAGACTACGCCTTAGCGACCTTGGCCAATGAGTGTGCTGCTGTAAAATAAGTGATTTTTTTATACATATACTCGTATATGTAATACACGACACGTACGTAGATAAATATTTTAAAATTTTACAGTTTTACTTTTTGTTTTTGTTGAGCTTATTTCTTTGTGTTTGTTTAGACCTATACCATTATTTAGCACCAATAATTACACCAACATACGCTCTTGTCCTAATTGTCACAAAAAATGTAAATAAACTCTGGAGCTGTAAACTCGAAAGAAGGGTATCAAATGACACAACTACCCTGCAGCTAAAAAATAAATGCCAATACTGGACAAATTTGATTTTGTTGCCGCCACAAATCCTGTAATAACAGAATATCAGACTGTTCCAGCTAACCAAATGATTATTCACTGTAAACAAAATATTAATTTGATTGTACCTTGATGTTTATAACGTTTACGATATGTAGCCTAACTGATTAGTTGAACGTACTTGGTAAATAGTAGTGTGGACCAAATACGCGTAGATGATGCTGGAACAACCAAATAAGTGTTTGGCTCAATTTTTTTAAAATGCTTTATTTGGTTCAAGGTAACGAGTGCATATGTTTGGAGCAAAATCAGATTATATGAGTAAACAAAATATTATTCAGTGTAAAGGAAAATTTCCTAAGTAAATTTATTTGTTATCTTATCTTTCTCTCTACGTATAGCAGGCTCCAGAAACTCGAATACGGAAAACGAATCCTCACGGATGATATCCAAAGTCGAAGCTCTACGCTCTTAAAACTGCGAAATTTAAAACAAATTGTTGCATATTAAATCAACGGATTTACTGCATACGCAGCGAGTATATATAAAATAGACGACCATACAAGTTTCTCTTTGGAAATTGTTAAAACGCATGCTTGGTTACATACTTTCACTTTGATGGTGGTAAAACAGTATTATTAGTTAATGTGGCTTCCAAAGTCTTAATTTCGTACCACGCGTATTTTCATGGTTATTCGCATGAAACTGTTTACAACGTAATGTTTCATCTCAATGGTGACTTTTATTGTTCTCTGAAATACAGTTGTGATACAAAATAACTGCGAATAAACGACGCAGCCAATAATAGAGTATTTCCCAAAAAACGTAGGCCAGTTTTGAAATAAACATAAAATACGGGCTGGCGACTCTATGCGCATTGCCTGCCAACATAACAAATCGAACATGTGTAGTTTACTGTACGTTCTAATGGTGACAGTACCAGGGGCGGACTGGAGGGGCAGGATTTTCTGTTAAATACAGTGGTAGATCCAGACTTGAGGTCAATTTTTGTGGGAGGAGGGATACCAGCAGGGGATCTTATCACATGGAATGCCCTTGGCAAAACATTCGAAATTAAATCATAATAATGGCTTTTTTCAGTTTATCCAGGATTTTGAAAAATAATTTTTAAATTAATGTAAATTTTAGCCGAATTAAAAATGTTTGCAGAACATTTTTTTTTCCTTCTTTGTATCTCTATTATACCATGGCTCTTAACTTCATACTTGCGGATACTAAACCTCTCTCGTTAAATAACTTTTTCTTTTCATGCAGGCCTACACGGAAAATGGGTAAGGGCCTGTGGGATTTTTTTTTCACCACCCAGCCCTTTCTAATCCTGTGGGTAGTACAGTAAAGCGTTCTTTGGCAAACAAATTGAAAAAAAAAAAAAAACTGTTTTTTCTCGTTATAATCTTGAGTTACAACTCTTTCCTTATATTCTCTTTGTAGACCCCGGTCCTAGTATATTATATAAAAAAGTGAAGTTCAAATTATAAAATAATTTTTGCGCAGCTTTGAGGGAGAGATTGTAGGGGAGGAAGAGTAGGGGAGGGCTCTCCCGAACGCTCGCCGCTGGAGGGAAGTCACGTGACACTACTGGCGCTATGCACACCAAACTGAAAATATCACTCTCTAGTACCGCGCTGTTAAATACCGCGCCGCGCGAGTAATGTTTTCTCGACGGGTAGTATGACAAGCGGAACAGCTCTCGGCCGTTGTCACTACTGAACTGAACAACACCCCCCCCCCCTTTTTTTTCTTGCAGTGCAAATGGATTCTCCACTCTCCCCCGACACACTTTGAACTTGTGCACATTATTTTCTCATTTGGATTTCACTCAAGGTGGCGTTCTAAAACGTTGACTCTGCGAGTAAACTTTTCTCTTTGGCTGTACCAAACTACTTAGAGCAAATGCTTTACTCCCTCTTGGCAGTGTCCCAAAACTGTGGAGTAATTACTCTGAGCATTCTGTCAGAGTAAAACTTTTACAAGCTCTATTTCTGCAAGTATCGAAAGGTAAAACGAAAATGGCGGAAAGGTTAGTCGAATTAAACAAATTAAAAGGAAATTTGGACATTCTTTATACAGACATAAAAGGGAAAATCACAAATGGCGAGTTATAAACTTTATATTTTTATTTAAAAAGTTAACTTTTGTAAATGTTGCATATTTAGACGTAAAGTTTACGATTAATTTATGGTAAGTAAAGCTGTTTGTCTATATAACCTATATTTTGAAAAAGAAAGAGTTTGGGGAAGGGACAAATATCTCTTGTAATTTACATTAGCTGCTTAATCAGTACGTGTTTGTAACCACAGGATGCCATTTACGCGATGCTCGTTTTAAAACCACGTTTACTTTGCTTTCCTCATTGTTTACTCTCTGTTATAGGCCATTCGCGGTAAACTGAGCACTTTTGAAAGCCCTGCATAAGATCTACTTGCATGCAAATTGCGTATTATTCCACCACATGTAAAATTAACATTTCCATGGGCCTATCACTTTATTCCGATGGTAAAATAAAACTATGAAATTATTAGAAAAGTAAACAGTTTACATATTTGTTATTTCATACACTTATTAGTACTGAAAAACCAGAGAGCAAAATAAATAATTTTAGTATTCANAGTTTACATATTTGTTATTTCATACACTTATTAGTACTGAAAAACCAGAGAGCAAAATAAATAATTTTAGTATTCACAGTTGTTAAATAAACAATTTATAATTTAGCGTTTAGACATGGAACTACTTCCTCTCCGTCGTAACCAACTCTGCTAGGCGCACGCCAGTCAGCTTGCCCGTTAAAATATATGCAGTTAGGGGCAGTGACATTTTTCAAAAGTTGATTTCAAAAGTGCTTGTCTTACCGCAAATAGCCTTTACTTTACTGTACTCTCGTAGTAAGGTTTTGGAACTCCGCCCTAGTGAAGTGGAGAAATTTGGGCGGCTCTTAACATCGCGTCTCTTGAGAGCCGATGAGGGTGAAATGAGGCGAGGATGGATCAGTGCCGGAATGCAAGGGCGGGGGAAACGGGAAATCCGCGAGAAGACCCGCCGAACAGCGGCATCGTCCGGCACGATTCCCACACATCCGGGGGGCGACCCCGCCGGGAATCGAGCCCGGTTCGATGGGGGGAGGCTAAGTAGTCTAACCACCACGCCACCGTGCCCCCCCCTCTCTCTCCGCGACGTAGGATCCGGTCACGGTATAGTAGTGTTCACATGGGATAGGAGGGTGGTGCACGGCGGGCGGTAACGGTGCTGGTGTGGGCCGGAAGGTGCGATGTACCACGCGGACAGCTTCTCGACGTCCCGGTCACAGGAGGAGGACGTGGTGGGACGACGCAACTGGTGCAGCCTGGCGGGCGTCGCGGTGCTCGCCGTCGTCATGGTCGTCTCCTACCTCTACCTGGCCGGCGGCGAGACGCAGCGCTCGCTCAAGATGGGCGCCGTGCTGGGGGCCGGAGCGCTCGTCATCGGCTTCGTCATCTGGGCCCTGTCCCTGCCCGGGGTACGTCCTTGTGTGTGCGCATGCGCGCGCCGTGTGTCGTCCTCGCCTACCTGCCTGCTTGCCTGTGTTACGTCTCGCTTTTTATAACGCGACTGTCGTCATTCAGGGGCAAGGCCCTGCCACAATTGTGCAGGTGCGCCTGTCCGAGCCGTTCGACGGTGCGTTCAGTCCATGCAGATTGCCGATCATGACGAGCCTTGCCTGCTGCAATTGTCATTGTTTGATTCATCGAGTTGGAAAAAAACTTGTCGCCATTTTTGTTTACATTTATATGTTAAAATTTGTTGTCTGTTTTGACATTTATTCGCTGTATATTATACTTATTGTCATTTATATTACGTATAATTACCATAGCCGCACTACATTACTTAGCAAACAGTCCAGCTCTTCATATCGAAACCACTAAACGAATCTATTAGTTATTAACTAGGTTATGTACGAACCGCAACTTTTCCCGCGCTTTCCCGCTTCTGTGTATAAACAAAAGCATCTTATTGGTCTCGGCTCTGATTACGTCAGTTACTGATGGTGCAGACCGTCCTGTCTGACCTCGAAAGATGAAGTTTAGCCATCTCCAGTCGGTCAGCACCTCACGTCTGCATCATCAGCATCTGACGTCATACGTCACGTGAACCAATCAAATGCTGTATCGGCGACAGCACTGCCAGCTCGGACAGATCAGACAGACGCATCCGCTCAACTGTGCCAGACCCTTAATTATCGCTCGCCACCGAACTCCCGTGTGTCTCCGGAGGCAGAGCTGTCACGAGACTGGGAACGGAGGTTCCCATAATTCGCTCGTGTAAGTTTACAAAATTATTTGAAGGACGAACGATTTTAAAAAACCACATTCTAAAGATGAGGTAGACCGCTTATTCGTCTTCTGCGCATGTACCCAACATTGACCTGCCCCAAAGGAACACAACTGTCAAAGTCACATGGTAAACAGTGATGAACGTGTGATGAACGATGTATCCCTTCGCAACAGCTGTTCTATCTGTGACGAAATTGATCTTTGTAAACAAACTACGAATCTAATGGCAGGCATTGAAACACTGACATTTTGAGTCCAGTACTTAGGCTACTATAGCTGGTTGTCATTCTCAACTGGTTTATTTTTCTTATGACCACGTAATATACTAGTTAGGCTTCTGTTTATTTTATTGGTAGTGTGGGGAACTCTAGTTAAAACGAACGTTTTCCAGTTTTGCTGTTTTTCATAGTTATGAGAGAGCGTTGATTGGAACTTAAATTGTTTTGATGATGCAGTGGAAAATTTTGNTTTTGCTGTTTTTCATAGTTATGAGAGAGCGTTGATTGGAACTTAAATTGTTTTGATGATGCAGTGGAAAATTTTGTCCGTACGGAAATAACATTCAATCTACTACAACACTAAAAGTTTTAATTTCATCGAAGTAACTAAATGCGATAAATGTGTCGCTGTTCGTACCGATGCGAGAAATACTCAACACATAAATATTGTAGCATTTTTTTTTATATAATGAATTACACTAAAATGGCGTTTATTTAGGCCACGCACGTTTGGAAACCTCCCGCAAGAACAAAACGCAATAAATACGTTACTGTTAATACCGATTTTCGAAATGCACAATGTAAACATTTTCAGCAAATTTAACTTAAAAAAAAAAATTCTTAAGAGATTCGATAAAGTTAATTAACT
Organism: Clitarchus hookeri; assembly: GCA_002778355.1. Lineage (NCBI taxonomy): Eukaryota > Metazoa > Arthropoda > Insecta > Phasmatodea > Phasmatidae > Clitarchus > Clitarchus hookeri. The sequence goes on from NQII01007588.1 coordinate 57,816, forward strand.
TGAAAACAATACTTTTTAAAAGGCTAAATACATTTCAAATGTTCAAACAACAATTTGAGAAAAAATTATTTACAAAACACGCAAACTTACTGTTCACCTAGTAATTCCTAAACACGTGGCAAGCTTTGGATGATTACTTCACTAAAATCACTTTTGTCGACCACTGATCCGAAATAATTTATTTGCTTACTTATTAAATCAACAAAAAACTTAAACTATTCATTGAAACCAATGAATTTAAACTACAACGTAAATACTTTTTCGCTCTTTCTTCGTGATGGTCACAGAAAATGACGGATCACAGCACACAACAAACCCTTTTACAAAGCGGCAGACACGTGTCGATAATTTCTTTCACTGAGGAGACTGTTCAAAAAAGGCACATACGACGAACTACATTAAATGAAATATCCAAATACNGATAATTTCTTTCACTGAGGAGACTGTTCAAAAAAGGCACATACGACGAACTACATTAAATGAAATATCCAAATACAAAAATAATTAACTACATGTATATATTTCGAAATCACCAACAAGGAATTCTCGCATATAGATAAATTATGACCGAAGAGAGCTCAATGGCAATGGCATTTCATCAGGCGGGTGGAGACCATAGACAAGGGAGATTTCTGGAGACCTTTCACATAACCTTATGTTCGCATGCTCTCCCATAATATATCTAAATGTTTTTAAAGCCCTTACTCTATAACTCATAAAAATTTACATTAGNGATAATTTCTTTCACTGAGGAGACTGTTCAAAAAAGGCACATACGACGAACTACATTAAATGAAATATCCAAATAAAAAAATAATTAACTACATGTATATATTTCGAAATCACCAACAAGGAATTCTCGCATATAGATAAATTATGACCGAAGAGAGCTCAATGGCAATGGCATTTCATCAGGCGGGTGGAGACCATAGACAAGGGAGATTTCTGGAGACCTTTCACATAACCTTTGTTCGCATGCTCTCCCATAATATATCTAAATGTTTTTAAAGCCCTTACTCTATAACTCATAAAAATTTACATTAGTCAATGAGCATAATTTCAACCATAAATGTTGTAATTATCATTAAATTTCTACATTATAATTTTTAATTCCGAGTACTATTTTCTTCTACCATCATCGCAAAGACCGCCAACATAATAACACGCATCCCGCAAAAACTATCGGCTGACATGGTACTTTGCAAATGGGGGCGTTTACTGTTTACATGCTGTGTAGGTTGATCACAACATCAGTCAAATTTTACTGAAGTTATATGAAACAGAGAACAACAGTGAAGTTGGTACGTAAAAAGTTATTTTCTTATCTTGTGTGCATTTCAGTACATGGACTCCGACATGAATCTTGTTTTGTAACTATATATATATTCCTGAGGAAAATGTACGTATCTACTATTTTCCCCTAAAGTGATTATAAAGGAAACTAAATGACCCCCAAAATTCGAATTTTTTAAATGATTTTAGTTAAAAAATATCAGCAAATACTTACGATTAGGTAAAAAAATCGGTTAATGTGTTTTGTAGAAAGGAGATCTTACACCTGTGAAAATGTGGTTGGTAACACCTTCCCCTTCACCAGGAAAATAGCGGCTCTGCTTCGTGACAAAACACAGGATGGCAGCAGAGGTGATTGCTTTTGTGGTACGACACTCATGGCCCAGTTTTGATTAATATTTCCGCCGGTCAACATAGCATTGTTCCTTATTTTGCACTCAATTCGAATAATTAAGGAGTCTAGTAATCAAATTGCTGGCGAATATTGCGTCTGTGCCCAAATGAAAAATTTTTAATTAGCGTGCCGGGTGTTGTTTTTTATAATTTTCATTTTGTACGAGGGGTTTAATACGGCTTTGCGGCTGCCCTTCTTTTAATACGTTTGTATTTGCTCTAGTAATATTTAATGGATATTTTACCACGACGATTTGTAGAGGTTTGGTAGAGGCCGCCACTCAGACGACTGCCTTCCCTCTCGTGCCTCGTAATTTTTAATCCATTTTTAAACATTCTCTTTTTTTTTTTATAATATTAGCGTGTTGGGGCATATTAGTTTTGTAAAGTTCGGGCAGTTTACACTGCCGAATGTTACGTTGCCACGGCTTGCTCAAAGGTAGAACACAAGACTCAGTAAAAAATGGACGCCGATTAATTAAGAAATAAGTTCCAGCGTATTTTGTTCTATACTTTATTTATCATTTGAATGACACAGTTCACATACGAATTTCCAGTATGCAGAGTACGAACCGTTCAGAGATAAATATACAAGTACAGACCAGCGCCACAGTCGTTTACAGATTATTAATGTCTCAAAACTTGCATCGCAAGACTAAGTTACGAAGGCAGGAGGGATGTTCGTTCCCTCCTGGCACCCTAACGACCCCCCACACCGGCGGAAATAATCTGATAGAATTTAGTTTAAGTTAAACAGAAAAGAAATGTGAAAAAAAGTTTTACGGTCACGGTTGCTTGCCGATGCGTCTTCTCCGACGGTTGGTTACTTTTTCTTTTCTGGACGATAGACACCACTAGTATTTATTATGCAGGCCTATCGCCCCCTTCTCCTACGATAAGGGCAGGCATCCGGTATCTACCAGCAGCGTCATCCAAAACTGCGCTGTGTCCCGCTCTCAACACGTTATCGTAACTCACACGTTAACAAAATTTCGTTGTACACACTAAAACTGCGCCGGAGGAACTAAAACTGTTGATGCCATCAACATTCACAGAAACGAACTTATCGTATAAAATTTGTACGACGCGGCCTGAAAGTTTCTAAATAATGCTGACGCTTCACAAAAACTGAAAACTACGATGTTTGAAACGAAACGACAAACCGACTCTTGATAAACGTAAACAGCAAACGTCCGCCCGATAACCTACGATAGCACATGTCTGCCGGCGGATAACAAACTATCACGGGAAACGAGCCACGATGGCTTTAATTTTGAAACCGGATAAAAATATTACGAAGCTTATCAAAGTTTAAGAAAAACGAAAGAAATTTAAACACGTGTCCCGAAAATTAAGAANGATAAAAATATTACGAAGCTTATCAAAGTTTAAGAAAAACGAAAGAAATTTAAACACGTGTCCCGAAAATTAAGAATATTGCGTCATTACAGTTTGTTGAAATGTAGAATGGTTTCTCGAAATATAATACTGTATTTGGCATGTTGGATCGTCATTTAAATATGCTGTAAACAATGTTGCAATTTTTAAGTATATTTGAAAAAATTAAACTATTGAAAATTATTTTATGTTTTATTCTTGTATAAAACTGCATGGTATGCTACAACTGTATTCTCTAGATCACCTCGAAGCTTTCGTTCCCTCAGGTTTAAAAGCTACGCTGGCCCATACCATCTAAATGCCTGCACTTGACCAAGAGAATAAGTGTGGCAGGTGCAGATTCCTATTAGTAACTGCAAATTTTGTTTACAGAATGACAGTAGAACTGAATTTCGTAGGTCAGATTGCTGACTTATTTTGTATGCTATATTTCGCCTTTTCGCCGCAAATAAAAGTGAAATGGACTATAATAATTACGAACAAATTATTTTATGTTTTAATATCCTAATGACACGATTTTTCAGTTTTCATAGCGCAACGTCTTTCGGTGCTGTTGTAGCAACTTCAAATTATTTTTCTTTGTGATAAAAACATTTTTTCCGTAATTTGTTTTCGTGAAACAAATTCTTTGTGACACATATATTGATTACGTAATTACTTTCCAATACAGTTTCAAGTTTATATAAATAAATTAATTTTGAAATAGTAACATTTTTTTTTTTGATAGGATAGGTAAAGTTTTTGAAGTAATAAGTATTTGTGCGAATTCATAAAAATATAAACTATGTGAACCTGTCACGTTTGAGCTTTTACGAGGGAAGACAACATAAAGAAAAAGCTGGCATTAGTACGGAATTTCATTAAACTGCTGATAACATTTGAGAAGTCACGACACCGTGCCTCACTACCAACAAGAACCACCTATCTAACGATTGCGGCCTGTAACGACAAGAAAAAGTCCATTTTGGCTGGTTTGAAGAGAGTACGTTATCAGCTTTTCAAATTCTTAAAGATATTTTTGATGTTTGACAACATCAGCCAAGTTGTTCAAATTTTATTTATAGAATGTAAGAAAAAAGCCTGAGGTCTACCAAATGTTTTGACAAATAGTTTCAGGAAAAAAATTCCAGTGTTGTCGGTAGAATCCATTCACCATGTGTACGACGTTCTGAAAAGTTTCTCGAAATAGTGGGGAAAGGGGGGGGGGTTGTGTGTGAGATGCAGTGTTCATTTTAGTAGATTTTTCCTCATTCTCCTACCACAAGGAATCTGCGTATCCTGCCTGTAAAGGACGTGCCGTCCGGCGTCTGCTGATAACATAACATCCTGCATCGAAGTGGCCTGACTTTTGTATACTCCGCTGAGTTTACAGTATCGGCCAGCCCAGGTGGCTCCCCAGTTGACCACTGGCGTATTAACAGGACGTTCAGAAACTGNCTGAGTTTACAGTATCGGCCAGCCCAGGTGGCTCCCCAGTTGACCACTGGCGTATTAACAGGACGTTCAGAAACTGCGCATTCTTAAGGGCTCTGCCTACCGGCTAGCAGCTACGAAATTTAGCCTCATAGCGTTAATTTTAAAGATAGGCGTTTCAAACCAAATGTATTCTTCGCGATTTTTTTTTTGTAGAAGATCCATACGAGCGCATAATTTCTATATAGTTAGACAGTTTGTACTTTTTTCTTAAACATAAATTTTAAAATTTTTTGTANAGATCCATACGAGCGCATAATTTCTATATAGTTAGACAGTTTGTACTTTTTTCTTAAACATAAATTTTAAAATTTCTTGTAAACATGCCCGCTGTAGGGAACTTCTCTTAAAAAATTCGCGATGAATAAATTATATTTGAAACGCCTATCTTTACAATTAACGCATTGAGGCGAAATTTCCTTAACATGGCATATCCCATTCAAATTTTGCAGCTGCTAGCTGGTAGGCAGTGACCTAAAGAGTGTTATACACCAAAACAATTAACTATTTTACAATTGTACCAAACATTGTTCAACTTGTACGCATTGTTCGAGATGCCATTTTCGTCGAATAAAAACATTCATACTTAATATTTTTTTTAGATAATTTAGTGTAAAAATCAAAATTTTCTGTTTTTTCCTGCAACAATAATAACAAATACCAAGTTGTACAATTGCAAAAAAAATTACAACGTAAACTAATACCGCTTGACGTATACGTATTCACCAAACAACAGTTCGTGTATTTAAAAAAATGTTAAAAACAAGCCACAACTTTTTAATATATCTCATATGTATGGTCTGTTATTTGGTGATAAGTGTCACACGGTAGCCTACGGCGTTAGTTGACATTTTTACGACATAGTTAGTATTTGTTGTCATGGCTGCAGCAAAACACAAAAGTTTTGGATTTCACATCAAATAAAAATAAAAAAATCATTAGAGGAAAATTGGTATTACATTTAATGCGCACAAGTTGAAGAGTGTTTCGTACAAATGTATAAAAAAAGCTTTTTTGGTATTCAATAATTGCATGGGAAACGCGATGTGCTTTCGGCACACGGTGTGGATTTATNTATAAAAAAAGCTTTTTTGGTATTCAATAATTGCATGGGAAACGCGATGTGCTTTCGGCACACGGTGTGGATTTATTCAGCGAAACTGAATACTGAAAAGGATTTAGGTTTCCGCTTATCTACAGTAATTTTGCACGTTCGAGACATCGAAACGCGCGAGCTGTAAGGCCGACTCTTGCTCACTTACCGCATGCCTCGTCGCTTTTAAGTGCCAGGCGCTCAATTGGCGCGCAGTCTTTCCACCAGTGACTCGTCTGAACGTGGCTTCAAGTGCCGACCTCGTATTGTTATGGCTCTCCATTGAAGATAAAGCTATGACGCGTGTCTTAAGGCCGCTCTGAAGTATATTTACAAAAAAAATTATCAGCTAAAATTGTTTCTAAAAACACCCATTTCAGTCATTTTTCACGCCAAAAAAGTCCTTGTGTTTGAAATGAGAACCTGATACTTCTCTTTGTGTTCGTGGAGAGAGGGGAGATTCGGGCGGCTCTTAACGTCGACGTCTTGAGAGCCGATCGTTGTGCTCGAAACGTTTCTTAAATGCTTTTCATCTTTATGCACAATTGCAAAATATCCAACCGTTTTTTAATCATGCGTTTTCTATCAAACCTCTGCAACGCACTTGATGCGCTGGCCAGACGGGGTCCTTGATGCAATCTTGCATTGGTCAATGAAGCATTTGCTGTAAGAGCGAGTTCAAGATTGACACGCTGCCCAAGTATTTTACACGTATGCCACTTGATTGCCATTACCCGATCTTGGCGCCGCTGCCACGGTTGCTGGAATGACAGTCAACTTGTTGCATCTTGGTGTTATATTCTCCCTCCCAGACATCATCCGTTGTGTTACACTCGAAACGATTCGTCTGTAGTTCTTTTCATTGCAACTTTTTTTTTNTCCCTCCCAGACATCATCCGTTGTGTTACACTCGAAACGATTCGTCTGTAGTTCTTTTCATTGCAACTTTTTTTTTATCTAAAAGAAAACCCTTTACTCTGTTTACGAACCTTTGCAAAAATACAATAATATCATGATTCAAATGTATTCTTTGTAACTTTACAAGAGCCGTATTTGTAATACACGGAGAATAATGTTTGTAATGTCAGGAATCACTACATTGCGAAGTCAAAGTTTCCATTTTTTTTAATTCTGTGATAATTATTTCAACGTAAAACAAGTGGACGTGTTCACGAATTACGTGCCATTGAATAATAATATTTTTTTTTTTTTTCGGATTGTGAAGGGGGGACGGACGAATGTTTACTTTAAAAAGATTTTTTTCGACTGTTAAACTTTATTGCATTATTTCACTTTACTTTCCTAGGAAGGACAAGTTCATACGATCACGTTGCTACTTGCATTTCCCCTGTAAGTTTGCAATGTCAGTAACTGTTATTCCGACGCAAACTTTCATAAAACATATTCTGCAGTTATAAAACCAAAACTGTACAACTGCTCAATCCGCCTGCAGACTTCATGCCACGCTGAAGTGCAGTAATTCTTGAAATTATGGACCTCAATCATTCTCAAGAGGTGATATTCTAATATTCTTGCCCAAGTTAATACAACACAACGATATCACCAGAAAATAATCAAAGTCTCTAGAGGAAGTGGTGGTGTAGATAAGTGCTTGCGGTTTTTACACGAAGAATGCTGTCTGTCTGTGCCGGCGAGAATACATTTCGAATGTTTCTTCCTGCTTCTATCTTCTTCCTTCGTTGCCGTTGTTTTTGAAAGCATGATTAATATTATTTTAATTCCACTTCTGAGCAAAGTAAGTTGAAATACAAACCTTTTGATTTGTAATATTACGAATACATTTAGGTATTGCATGCTCTACAAGAAAACTTTTTGAAGCTGTACAAAAAAATTTTTAGCAACTGGTTTCAAAAATTTTGGTACACATGTACAAAACATTTGTTCAATGTATGGGAAGAGTAAGTTGTACAGTAATATTTGTAAGGGATTTGTATTACCTGACCTTTGCTATAAGTATGTGTGTTCTTATCATGGTATGTTAATTATACCAAAATAAATGTGTCAATTGCAATGATACTTGTTCTTCACATGGAATAAAATAAAATATACGTGCTCTTGAAACTTCAGCCTTATGTCTTATTCAGGAAGCTCAATCAGAATTTAAATATATTGGGTATTTCGTACCATAAATCCAGCATTAATGGAAAATAAACTAGAAATAAATATGGGGAAATGGGATAAAAACAAATGTTGACAGCTCGCAAGTGTGTCGGAAATAGACTTTTAGGCAAAGTATAAAGATATGTCTTTGAGAAGTTTACGCTAGTGAATTAATGTATGCATTTATATTGTCCTGAATTACAAGGTTCTGGAAATAAGTCAGCGTTGCAAAAATATAGCTTTCATCTTATTCATGTAAGTCTGTTCGCATTAAAACTGTTATTCCTTCATCACCTCTTCTTTTAAACTAGTTACCATGTCTGAGATTATGAGATGTTTCAAAACGAACACAGGGGATTTTGACAAGTAAATTCATTAAGGGCTTGTGTTTACAGAATGTGAGTACTCATTTTATTTTGTTTTATATTTATACACTCTTTCAACAATTACTTGGGGTCGCGGTGGTGTAGTGGTCAGACTACTCGCCTCTCACCTAGGCGAACCTGGTTCGATACCCAGCGGGGCTGCTCCCGGAATTTCGCATGTGACAATCGTGCCGGAAGATGCCACTGGTCAGCGGGTTTTCTCGGGGATATCCTGTTTCCGCCGCCCTTGCATTCTGGCACTTCTCCATACTCACTTCGCTTCACCCAATCGGCTCTCAATACCTCATTTTTAAGAGCCACCAGAATTTTTCCACTTCACTCCACCAATTGTTTTTTTAATAATAAAGTTATTTTTTAAACAGAACACCATTACAATAAATACTGCTGCTGACAGTAAGAGTCACTGTGAAACTGTCATCCCGGAGATAAAAGGCCAGTGGTTGTTTTGTTTGCCAATCCGCATAGATACGTTCAATAACTTTGTTCGGTATACCTATTCTTACGTAATAAAAATACACCCCGATGTCAATTTCAATCGACTAGTTGAAAAATACAAATATTAACACTAATCCGTTACGGAGCCAATTCGAACGTATTTGAATAACAATGCTAATAATAATAAATGATCGTTATAATTTGTCGCTCTTAAAGCGAATTTGCCTTCCCGTACACTGTAGCATCTGTAGCGGAAACAGTCTTCGTCACTAACACAGCATATTTTTGTGCGTTTTACAAACAGTTGATTGGAAATCAGTTGCGAGAAAAATTGTTATTGTAAACTACAAGAGAAATACTGTATATTTTCATTTCATTGTTTTATGAAACATACCAAATTGTTTACGTATATTTCCCTTTTTAATAAACTTGAAGAGTGAAGTACTTGCTTGTTTGAAATTAAACGTCAGTATTATTCGTGCCTTATACAGTAACGTGTTGTAAAATGGGCTCTGATTTTCTTGCAGTGCTACAAATATAATTTTTGCAACTAGTTTCCCGAGAATTCTTTTGTAATAGTAAGGAAAAATATTTTACAGTGTATGTTCCAGCTCCAAGCTGCAGAAACGCCAAAATAAATTTGAAAGAAGTTATTTCTAAGGCGGAACGTTATTAAACGTTTACTGTCCGACTTCGAGCTAGCAGATAAGTCACGAGCGTAGAAGTATAGGCTGCTCATGGATGATTAAGTATTTTTGACAGCCCTGCTTAGGATCTACTTTTAACTCTCATTTTAATTTTTTACCCTTCTGCCTTACGTAAAATTAATATCACAATGGGCCCTAATCACTTTGTTAATGCGTTATTCAAGCAAAGCCGTGGAACTTTTTAAGAATACAAACGTGTTGCTAATATACAAATTCATAATGTGATGTGTACCAAACAATAAATACTGACTTCAGCGCCCAAGAATTTAAACATTACGCTATTTTTGTTAATTTGCTGACAATTTGATTAGAAGCCTCCATGTTAATGTGCAATGTAATTGTGTTGTTATGAGCAGTGATCTTTTTCTTATTTTTTTTTCAAAGCTGTTCACTTTACCGTGAACAACCTATAGCTAAGAAGTTTTCGTCGAGGCAGTGAAGTAACAACTACGTTTGGAGGGGGAAGGGGTAGGGTATAAATTACCCCTCCCTAAATTTAGTAAAATACACCATAATGAGAGTAAATAGAAAAAAATGGTTGCCTGTAAAGTCGGTTTTACGGGCGAAGATTTTACGTGACAACGTAGTGCTGCGCGCGCGGCAGACCGATCATAGTTGAGTGGGAGAGAGACGCAAGGCATTCGGCGGGCCTCTCTCTCGTTCGGTGACTCATCGTAACGTTACCGAGCGTTACACTTTTTCATAAGTGACTCCCAGTCGCAACCTAATTTAAGACGTTGTCACGTCAACAAAAAATTGCCTCCCCCCCCCGGGTATGTAGGTGTGTTGAGATATTCTATACAGTCTGCAATTAATTATTATAGTCAATTCATGTTACTTCCAACGTTTCTGATGCCTGGATGAAGATCTACTTTTAGGCTATTCCTCCGCCTCGTGAAAACAAAGCTTAACGGCTCTGCCTACCAAGCCAGCACCCGCGAACTTCAAATGGGGAATCAACGTTACACGGAATCCCTTCTCATTGCGTCAATTTTAAAGATAACTATTTCAAACAAAATACATTTTGACGCGACTTTCTCAGAAAATATTGCTACAAAAATTATTTTAAAAATATATATATAATTTTTTTGTTATATGTAAATTTCAATATTACATTTTAGAAAAAAATATATTATACAAAACAATTGGCAAGATGTCTTAACCTAGCAACATTCCTTAAGAAATTGCACGTAGAATATTTTTTTGTTTGAAATAGTTATCTTTAAAATTGAAGCAATGAGATAGAATTGCGTTTAACGTTGATTCTCCATTTGAAGTTCGCGGCTACCGGCTTTGAGGGCAGGGCCGTTAACCAAGTAATGAAAATTACACCAAAGGGACAACGCATCACATTCGTGCGCATCCTGTTTAATGACATTTTGCATAAGAACCATTTCTTACTAGACATTACCAAAGCACATATTTTCTCCCTGCTCTTATAAATGTTAATTATAAATGAAATATTAAAATTTATGAATAAAATACAAGTAAAGTTTTCAATTAACCAAAAATAAGATACTTTTATATTACCAGAAGCATAAAACGCTTGTGATATATGAAACATTTAGGAAATAACCAAACACGTCATAAATGGACTGATTTTTCAAAGGTTTATTCCAAAAAGGTGAAAAAACTATAGAATAAACTATATAATATATTTATGACCCATTAGATATAATTTATTCTGGGTTATATACTGGTTTCTGTCTTGTATGCCTAATGTGGTGTATAGATAACACAAAAATTAAAATTTTAATAGATGCATAATAAAATTAAAAAGGGGGGAGGGGGTCGCCTAAAGGTTTGACCTATCTCCCCTCCGTCGCAAGAGTGGTGCACTTATTTAAATGCCATAATAATGTGTACTTATCTTCAAATGTTTTCAGTACTTAAAAGTGCATGGTGCTGTTATTATCTTAGTTACTGCTTTTAGAACCGGTTAGTACGGACTTTTAATTTTTCTGTAATGGGTATTAACAAACTTTCTAAACTGTTTTAAGGTTAAAAATGCACAAAACAAATGGCTTAGGGTAAGAAAAGCGAATACGTCTTAACTGCTTCAAATAAATTTGTCCCCATGTTTCAGCAACATATTGTATATGCCACGCACGCAGTCTCTCGTAACTGAGGTGTTGCCTGCCAATACAGGCTTGCCGCTATGCATTTTGAAAGTTATAGCTCTCGTTTCTTGAGTACAGTTGGCCTTAGCGTGTTTCACTTAAGGCTACTCTATTTTTTAATGTGTACACTTTGACTTCAAGCATCAAAACCGGAGTAAAGGCAGGTGTTAGAATGTTAATTTTTCGATCATAAACCTAATAAGGGGAATGATTATAGGAATAGAATTTTCTGAGGTTTAAAATCTTTGATGAGCCAAACATCATAAACTAATCTGTGGTGTATTTTCACCTATACTCTGANATTTTCTGAGGTTTAAAATCTTTGATGAGCCAAACATCATAAACTAATCTGTGGTGTATTTTCACCTATACTCTGATAAATTTAAATATATTTATCACAGAACCTCTTGTTTTAAGAGCACATGCCCTGTAACACGTATTCAGGGACACGGTAGATTGTGACAAGTAAATTTATTAATGGCATATTTTTTTTTATAAAAAACAAACACTCAGATTTAATTTGGTTTACATTTGATATACAACAAACTCATATTCCTCACANTTTTTTTTTATAAAAAACAAACACTCAGATTTAATTTGGTTTACATTTGATATACAACAAACTCATATTCCTCACATAATTACTACATGATTGCACAATTAGAAGACAACTTGATGTGAGTTGGATAAACTTGCTTCTACACAGATGAAGGCTGTTGACGGTACAAACGAGCACTTTTGGAAGCCGAGCTTAAGATCTATTTGTAAGAACATTGCGTATTCTTCCGCCATATGTAAAACTAATGTTGCCACGGACCTGATAACTTTATTCATGCGTCGGTCAAGTGAAACTGCGAAATTATTGGGAAAGTAAATGCGTGTCTGACATGTTTGCTTATCTTACACTTACGTGCAAATAAAGAGCAGAAAGCAAACGAGATATTTTCAGTGTTCACAAACGTTTACCTAATACTTTTAATTCATCGTTAAAGCACGGGACTACTTTCCCTCCGTTGCTACCAACTTTACTGGGCGTACGCCGCTCAGTATGCCTGTTGAAATACAGGATGATTCGTGACGACATGTGATAACTGAAGCAGCTGATTACTTGGGTCGGTAGGAGTCAAAAATGTAATATTAACGGGGTGTAATTCGTAGTACGTATGGCGTTATGACGATCTGCAAGTGGCGTGTTTGAACCTCTCCTGTAGAAGCTGATTCCCATCTGAAGCACTAACCAGTGCGTTACCTACAATTACTTGTAGTAAACAGTGCATTGTTACCACTACATGTGTGTTTTAGTTACCAATAGTCAATGTAATGTTGCTTTCTCTGAATATTCACCTTTCTCTAAATCCTAAAGAATTGTTATTAAAACCAATCTTGATATATCATTTTTACCTCTATTGAGACGAGCAATAAGATCCTTCAATCAAGCCATATCGTCACGATTCACCTGTATATGCAGATAGGGGTAGTGCCATTTTTCAAAGGTTGATTTCAAAAGTGCTCACTTTACCGTTAATAATCTTTACCAGTCGTTCGTGAGTGAGAATCGTGCCGGATGATGCTGCTGGTTGGCGGGTTTTCTCAAGGATCTCCCGTTTCCCCTAGTNCGTTCGTGAGTGAGAATCGTGCCGGATGATGCTGCTGGTTGGCGGGTTTTCTCAAGGATCTCCCGTTTCCCCTAGTTCGTTTTATGCCGGCCCTGCTCCATACCCACCTCACTTCATCCTCGTCGGCTCTCAAGACCTCGCTGTTGAGAGCCACCCAGATATCCCTACTCGCTCACTTCACCAACCGTGATCACACCTAAATTGGATATGTTGCTTCGGCACCGGCGGTCGAGGTGACGAGTCTGGTTGCAAGTAGAAGCGACCTACCGAGAGCGACGTCGGTNCGTTCGTGAGTGAGAATCGTGCCGGATGATGCTGCTGGTTGGCGGGTTTTCTCAAGGATCTCCCGTTTCCCCTAGCCCTTTTTATGCCGGCCCTGCTCCATACCCACCTCACTTCATCCTCGTCGGCTCTCAAGACCTCGCTGTTGAGAGCCACCCAGATATCCCTACTCGCTCACTTCACCAACCGTGATCACACCTAAATTGGAGATGTTGCTTCGGCACCGGCGGTCGAGGTGACGAGTCTGGTTGCAAGTAGAAGCGACCTACCGAGAGCGACGTCGGTGTCGACGCGGAACAGACTCGACCGGGGAGTTCCGCAGTTGAGCGACGAAGATCATTGAAGGAACTTCCTTTCATCATGGCGGAGTTGTTGCAGTGGTTTACGGCAGTCCGTGTTCCTCTGTTGTTCCCCGTTTTCCAGGAACGAAGCCACTTTCCGCTTCCTCCGACCGTGCCCTGCCCGCGCACGTACAAGCCGCGTGGCGGTCGCCTTGACCTCTTTTCGTTTGTGCCGCGCTCTTAGGACAAGAAATACCCGTGAAATTATGGAAAAGAGCATGTAAAAAATTTATCCGGAAATCTTCGTCACTGCCTTTACTTCGGAAACCAACATCCCGTACATCCGTAGAACTTTATGCTAATTTCTGAAACCTCGTCTCCGTAATTTTTGTTATGCCGGTGTTTCGCTGTGTGTAAAAGATAATTTTTCAAATGTTAAAATGTTTTGTCGTGGAGGGAGGTTCGAAAATGAATCAAAAACGCGTGAGATTACGACTTCTAACATTTGCGCACCACGGTGAACTAATACACTTTGGTGGTGAACTTCAATGTGTATTCAAGTAAACGCTGTTCACGATTTAAAGCGAGCACTTTAGAAATTAACATTAGAAAAAAGTCACTGCTCATACCTGAATTTTTTTTTAATGGGCGCACTGAGTGACATGCGCCCAGTACGTTGGCAACGATGGAGGGAAAATAGTTCTATGTATTAACGCCGAATTAAAATTCTTAGGTAACAATTTATAATAAGTTAAATTATTTATTTCGAACTCTGTTTCTTTTAATGCATTTAAGTGTATAACTTATAAGAAGATTGATAAAATATTTACTTTCATAATAATTTCCCAGATTCACTTGACCGACGCATGAGCTCATGACAGTTGCCAACTTAACTGGACGCATTCCAGCCAGTCTGCCAGTTATAATATACGCAGGTAGGGCCAATGAGATTGCTCAGAGGGTGATTTCAAAAGTTATCAGTTAACTGTGAGCAGACTTCGGACCGATTTTCATATTCTGCGCATGTACCCAACATCGCCAGAACTACTGTCACAAGTCAAATGGTCAGCAGTAATGGAATTACTATATGGAAATTTTTGGACATTCACCATTGCGATGCAGATTCCTGTCATGGAAAAACAAGTCTGAACACAGAAAAATACTTTAAAATACAAGTAACCTATGGACGAGAAAATAAATATGTATACAACATTAAAAAATTCCAAGAGCGAATAGAGTCAAAAAACAGGACAGCGACTAGTTACGAAAAATAAATAAAATTACAGGGCCAACAGATAACATTAGTAAAATTTCTGTGTTTGAGTGAATTTCTTTGTTGTGTTGTCTAATTTTTTTCTACATATTTTGTCAGTGTTGTCCTACTGGTTTTCTAGCCTGTGTTGTTTTCTATGTATTATCTGTTGGTCGTATATACATATAATTTTTTTTCGGAACTAGTTGCGGTCCTGTTTTTTTTTTTACTGTATTCCCTCTTGGAATTTGCTAGTGCTCTATACATATTTATTTTATCGTCCATAGGTTACTTGTCTTAAGGTATTTTTTCGTGTTCAGTTTTTTTCCATGACAGACATCTGCATTGCAATGGCGAATGTCCAAAAATGTCCATCTACTCATCCCCTCTCCCCCCTATTAAATCATTCATTCAAAGATCACAATACTGAAATTGTTTCTTTACATTTGAATTTGCAACATATCCACCCTTTAACATGAATAAGATACTTCAGCTTTGAAACTAGTTTAGAGGAAGTTTACAAACATCTCAAAGCACTTACTTAGGTAAACAGACCTCAAATCATACCCTCGTTTTTATAGTTTTTTTTACATAGCAACCAAAGGCGGGACACGTTTTCTTATCACTCCCTTACCTGTACCCTTTCTGGGTAATGCAGGGGTATATGAGTTTTCCATTCTTCTTCCTGTTAATTTCCCCTTTCTTTCTTTATTTCGGTCTTTGGTTTGCTATCGGGAACACACAGTTTTCCCACCACTTTAACTTTATTCTATTACATTTACATCCAGGCAGTCTGTGGAGTAGTGTTGTGGCGCGGTTAACCTGTAATTCGCACAGTTGCCCACACATCCCAGAATCTGCTCTTCTTTATATCTATGCGATTGCATAGCGGCACTAACTACTTGACTAATTAACTAATATCCTACTTTCGTTCCCCTACCCCTGTAGTCAGCACTTTAGTCATGAGTTGTCTAAATCGTATTCCGTTCTCAATTCCTACTGTGTGCATAATACCTGCTTCGTTTCCTTGCTATCTCGCCGTCGTCTTTGTTACTCCATTCCATCATCATTTCTTTGTTCATTGCCGGGTCGTCATATATGTTATCTCCAGTTCATCAGAGAGAGAGGGGGAGAAGGAGGGTGGTAAGNGCTTCGTTTCCTTGCTATCTCGCCGTCGTCTTTGTTACTCCATTCCATCATGTCTTTGTTCATTGCCGGGTCGTCATATATGTTATCTCCAGTTCATCAGAGAGAGAGGGGGAGAAGGAGGGTGGTAAGTCCTCCCAGCTCTCCATTTGCCTGCTGATAAATCCTTTTAAAGATTCCTGTGACTTTCCTCGGGGTTATAGGGCTGTCGGCACGGAGGTGGCTACTTTGCCAGCTCGCATGGGCACTCTTACCTCATTTCCCCCCTGCGCCGTAAGCCCGTCGACACATACCGGCTGAGTTACGTCAGACGCATGCGCCTATCGCTCGGCGCCGCAGGATACGAGGCGGCGCAAGGCCATCAGAGAGAGAGAGACAGAGACAGAGACAGAGAGTGGCCTAGAGAGAGAGCGCAGGGACATCCCCGTCGAACAAGCGACCGCGACCTTATCCTGCCGGCCCGCCGCACGACGGCGCATGCGCGACTATTTCGCGGTTCCCGTGCGGCCAGAAGTCTTTCCACCGCAGAACTGAGCGGTCGGTTCGGAGCCGGCGATGTGCCTCACGGCGATAGATACGTATATATATTTTTGTGCGATTGGTGCCCCTGATAATTTTTTTTTTTTTTTTTATCTTTTGTCGTGTTTACTGGCGGAAAGGAAGACAGTGCGGTGTGTGTCCGAGAGAACTGCAAGCGAGTTAAGTGTGTAGTTTCGCGCCGTATTACAAAGTATTTTGTTTTACTTTTGAAAACGATATTTTTTTGGAAACTATTTGCCAAGATTATTTCTGCAACAATACAAGTGCATCAGAGAACATTTCACTTCACTTTTCGACGTGAAGATATAGAGCTACTGTGCTTCTTAACAAGTAAGTACGTCATATTTTGTTTGTGTTAAACGTATGGGAGTTATATAATTAATTTGGAATTACTCTTTTCTCTTTACACGCAACGGGAATTTCATCAATTTTGGTACAGTTAATTTTTATTTCGACACCAATAGATAGAAAATCACAAGGAATATCTTTGGAAGAAATGCCATTGTTTGTTTCATCGGTAGTAATCACAGCTGCATTACTTTCACAATGCTTACGAGTTCTTGCCGGAGCAATTACAACATTATTATCTTATCGTAACATAAATGCATCATCCTTTGACCCATCTGGGGGTGTAAACAAACATTTTTTTAAATGATCGTAATATAGATATAGCATGGTTTGTCCCGTCTGGTGGTGTAGAAACACAATATTGTTTACTTGTAATACAAAGATATCTTTCTTTGATCCATCTGGTGGTAGAAACAAACATTATTTATTAACTGACCGCAATACATGTACATTATTTTGTCCCATATGGTAGTGTAAACACACAGTATTTATTAATTGATAGTATTATAAACATATCTTCCTTTGACACATCTGGTGGTGTAATAACAAAATATTTACTCGTATAGTTTAAGAAAAAAAGCTTGGCAAGTATTTTTAAAGAGATAGTTTGCGAAGCGTACAAGAGAAATGATTTGTTGGCTGTGTAGAGGAGGATGGCTCGCACCAAGGAAGTGGCGTGCCTGCTGGAGTGCGTGTGCAGCTCGTGTTGCTGCGCGCTGGGGCTCGTGCTGACGGCCGTGGGCGCGGTCACGGCCTCCGTGTCGCGCGGGTACGACGGCAAGCCGCGTGATCAACTCGCCCGTCAGGTGGGGCTCGCCGTCGTCGCCCTGGGGCTCGTCTTCGTCGCCGTCGCCGCCGTCTTCAGCTGCGTGCGCTGGATCG